>JAZGLO010005039.1:222500-507500 GCA_036873155.1 Biomphalaria sudanica | reverse complement strand
TCAAACTTTCTGCTAGGTATCAAACTTTTTTTACTACGTATCAAACTTTCTGCTAGGTATCAAACTTTTTGCTGGGTATTAAACTTTTTGCTAGGTATCAATCAGGTCAGTCTTCTCGTTATGCTATTACTTTTAATGCACGGTTTTACTTGGCGGTCCTCTTATATATATATATTATATATTCTGCTGTATTCTCTCGTGGCTGGTTGACTGTCAAGAATACTTGGTGACCAACCCAGTTGATTCTTTGTTGGGTCATAAATTTGTTTCGTTGTTTTAGTGATCTCGCGACTTTTTAATGTTTTCTAAATAGACCCTTCCCTAAGCTTCTTTGATGTACTTTATAGCGGCCTGGTCTGTGAGTGTAGGGGAAAATGTTTTGTTTCACACAATCTTGAAACAATTTAGCCCACTCATTTTATGTGTAAGGTTAGCACCTAGATAGTATCGTGTGCAAGAGATCTGATGAATGTAATAACGTTATTGGAAAAACTGAGGCGCACTGTTTGCTTAGTTGCATTTGTTGAAAGCATGAAACATTCAGACATTGGAACAAAGAGAGTTGTAGCATAAATCAAATGTCCATTTTTAGAAGATGTAGATCAGGCAGGCAGTTATGAAGTACCTGTTGGAACCTAAGCTCCCCACCAGAACAAAGTCACTTTGTTGAACGTGTCCTCAAGCTAGAGCCTCTTGGTTGTTTTAGAACACCAGACAGTCTAGAAGCAGTCTACAGCTTGACCAGCTAGTTCTAACATAGCCAGCAAATATAGATCGCTTTTGTTAAGGAGGCAGTATTACACTGACAAACCAGTTGGAAAGTGTGCTTCTCAATGTGGAATACAGTTGGATCTTTCCGAAATTAATTGGGCACTGTTTAAGTGATAGTTGAATGAACCGTAAAAACTGAATGAAAATACTTGTAACTATTATTATTATACATAGATGCATGTTTATCCTTTGAAGTACTATTCATTTCATGAATCCCTTGATTGTAGTGTTGTGTTACTTTGAAATGAACTCAAAAGTCGCTGCGAGATCAAAGTGAAACTGTTTGAATCTATCAACATCAAAGACGTCAGACATGCTTGTCACATTGAGTGATCTGTGATCACAGTCATTCAGCCTTCGTCTAGTAGATTAAGTTGTATGTTCTATTCATAAAGTAATCCAGTACCATGAGCAATGAAACAATGTGTTTTGCTAGCACAAGTCAAAGAGTTTTGTGAGAGAACTCTTGTGTGTATGTAAACATGAAGCTCTCAGGCTGTATTCTCCTAATCCTTTCAGTGACTATATCTAAGAGCAAACTACGTTATCTGCTGGAGAAGGTACAATAAATCACATTCTGGTCCAAATAAAGACTTACTGATTGAGTGCCCAAGTGTTGAGCTGTGAAGCAGGGGATGGTGATCAAATACAACTGGCTGATTTAGGTTTAAATAAATAATGGAACTATTGACACAGGATGGGAATATACAATGGGCAGCCTATACACTTCATCGAGATGGTTTCAAATATTGCATTGACACGGGAGATGCATATGTTTGAAACTTCGATAGTGGTTTAGTGACACTACAAAGATAGAGTAGTTCAGGAATGATACATGTCTTGGAGTAAAAAGGAAAAAAATATAAAGCAACGATTATATTGAGGAAAAATTATAAATGTATGAAAATGGTAATTAAGACAATGTTAATGACCAAATCCAATACTAAGTTTACTTCATAATTGATTAATATATATATAGTCTTTGATATAATCTTCACAATAACATAATGTTATCTTTGAATTCGTATCGCCTAATACTCTACACAAGCTTATCTCCCCTTAGATTAGTACATTTTCTAAATTTAAAAAAAATAAATAAATAATTATTAACTAATTAATTACGACTAATTGATGAAATAATTTGTTGATTTTGCAAGTGATTCATGTGTTGTCATCGAGCATGAGCTTGCATTTAAAAGTTTACGACCATGTCGAAAAAAGCATTTGCAAAAAAACAACAAAAAAAAAAAACAAGGAACATCCAAGAAAGATGCAGAGTGAGTTTAATAAAGCGTCGAAATACAGGGGACTTTTTGGTTGGTCTCGCGAACTATATCAGAGTATCGTGCTTTAGAAATTATGTTTGAGATTTTAAATTATTTTCCTTTGCGATCTACTAGACTGGTATGAAGCAGCCAGCAGGTGACTATAGATGTACAAAACATCAAGTTAACGCGAGCTCAGTTTAGTTTGTCAAACAGCACAAACAAACATGTCATCATTACAAACAGTCTAAGTGTGTGTGTGCGCGTGTGTTTGTGCGCGCGTGCGTGTGTGAAAACTTACTGAACAAAACGACGAGATGTTTCAGTCCAATTGGATTGATTCGTTTCATGATTTCAATGAGATTGTTTGATAGTATAGACAAGTGAATAATAAGCCAAGGTTGTTTGATAGTATGAACACGTGAATGATAAGCCAAGGTTGTTTGATAGTATGAACACGTGAATGATAAGCCAAGGTTGTTTGATAGTGTGGACATGTGGATGATAAGCCAAGATAGCTTGATAGTATGGATAAGTGAATGATAAGCCAAGGTTGTTTGATAATATGGACAAGTGAATGATAAGCCGAGATTGTTTGATAGTATGAACAAGTGAATGATAAGCCAAGGTTGTTTGATAGTATGAACACGTGAATGATAAGCCAAGGTTGTTTGATAGTGTGGACATGTGGATGATAAGCCAAGATAGCTTGATAGTATGGATAAGTGAATGATAATCCAAGGTTGTTTGATAATATGGACAAGTGAATGATAAGCCGAGATTGTTTGGTAGTATGAACAAGTGAATGATAAGCCAAGGTTGTTTGATAGTATAAACAAGTGAATGATAAACCAATGTTGTTTGATAGTATGGACAAGTGAATGATAAGCCGAGATCGCCTGATAGTATGGACAAGTGAATGATAAGCCAAGGTTGTTTGATAATATGGACAAGTGAATGATAAGCCAATGTTATTCGATAGTATGAACAAGTGAATGATAAGCCGAGATTGATAGTAAGGACAAGTGAATGATAAGCCCGAGATTGATTGATAGTATGGACAAGTAAATGATAAGCCGAGATTGATTGATAGTATGGACAAGTAAATGATTAGCCCTAGACAATGTGACAACAGCTTTCAAAGTATCTACTGACTTAATGTTCAGATTCTCACAATACTCTGTCACTATAAAACCAAATTGGTCACTTAAGGTCAAATCTCAAAAAACCTTTCATAAGAGTTGCAATGGACAATAAATTAGACAATGCTCATGAAATTTCCTTTCGGTGACTTAAACAGGAGTTGTTATTATTTAGGTTAAGTTTTAGTGAACAAAGAGATATTTAATAATTTTAGCCTAAAGACCACTATTTCTATGTGTATGTCTTAGCCTTTATGTAAAAGCCTTTGATCCGGTGAAAATCGGAAACAATAGTTAAGTTTTAAAAAAATAATTCCAATCATAAACTAGATCTAGCCACTACGCATGTCAATCGTCTATCTGATTGGGTTTTGCTGCAAATAAGGAATACTTTACTTTAAACACTCAACATTTAGATAATGAGGGAAACAAAACATAGCTACAGAGAGAGAGAAAGTGAAATAGACTGACAATAACACTGAGAGATGCTGTATTGCATTTCTTAAATACTTCAAATAATACTATATCTCCTCCTATTCAAATGATACTATATCTCCTCCTATTCAAATAATACTATATCTTCCTCCTATTCAAATGATACTATATCTCCTCCTATTCAAATAATACTATATCTTCCTCCTATTCAAATGATACTATATCTCCCCCTTATGTAAATGTTACTATATCTCCTCCTATTCAAATGATACTATATCTTCCTCCTATTCAAATGATACTATATCTCCCCCTTATGTAAATGTTACTATATCTCCTCCTATTCAAATGATACTATATCTTCCTCCTATTCCAATGATACTATATCTTCCTTTGAAGGGGATGTTACTATATCTCCTATAATGCACAAAAAATACATGTACAAAAAAAGGGGGGGACTTGCATTTGAATAACATTAGGTACAGAAAACTCTTGACACTTCTACTTCCTCCCTCTCTCAGCAATCTAACAATGTCAGACATGTTATTGTCCACATTCAACTTACATTTTTAGCCTCTTTTCTAGCACACGGCTATCTATGCTATCTTTACTACTCTGGAAGCAATTCTCTGGCTCTCCAAGTCTAGCGCAGACGATTGTTCCCCCTTGAAAGGTTAGCCCATTAAAGTCAATAGCGGCCCCTTATAGAAGTATTGTGCTTATAGACTGGCAATGTACAGCTTTTTATGGACATTCACGTTTTCCTCAACTCATGTCTAGACTTAAGAATGCCAGTGGAGCTAACTGTAAATAGTGGAGCTACTTTGTTAATAGTGTGGCTTCATCAGCAAGAGATTCTCACAGTGGAGCATGTATAACAATAGTGATAAAACTGATGTTCTAAAGGTGAACATGATGCGTGAATAGTGAAACTATAAGGTGGCAGGATATCGATAATGGGATGTATGGTGATGAAGTAAATGTATTTATGGTTAAGTTTATGCATTTATGATTCATTTGATGTGTTAATGGTTACGTTAATGTATTTATGGTTAAGTTAATGAATCTATGGTTGACTTAATGTATTAATGGTTAACAGGCTAAGTACGCTAGAACTTGGCATGGCTACCTATGAAAGGGACTCGAGGTTCGTTGTGTTTACTGGCGCCTAAAGGCAGCACGGAAAACCTTCTCCCAGATACTCCCTCCACCCACCGGTTCACAAATGAGATTGAACCATAGCGTGCTATAAGAATGAATGTAGTGCTATATAAAAACTATAACTATTATTAAGCTGGACGTGTAAGTGAAATCGAAAACCGATTTTTTTGAAATGACAGAGATGATGTGACATGATTGTTTGAAATGACAGATGATGTGACCTGATTGTTTTGATGTCTTAATGGTGAAACTGCTGTATGATTGGTGGAGCTAAGGTGCTAATGGATTTCAGTCAGTGCCTGGAGTGTTTTCAGTCAGTGCCTGGAGTGTTTTCAGTCAGTGCCTGGAGTATTTCAGTCAGTGCCTGGAGTGTAACTGTTGAATTCTGAGTTACGGCGGAAATGACGTATTCACGATAAAGTGAAAGTATCATGGCGGCGCTGATGTGTAAAGCATGTTCGTGTAAATGAGTAAAGAGTGATGAAGTTGATAAGATGCTCTGGAATGGAAAGAACTCGTCTAGCAGATACAATGAAACTGCTACACACATGCATTCAGTGTTAAAGCGTAAGACTTGGATAGCTCTATGCTATATACTGTACTGTACCGCTACTCTGTCTGGTACAATTTTTGACTCTATTATGATCGTGAGAATTTAAAATAAAGATGATTCTTAATAGAAAAAAGAGTTCACAAAAGGGGGTAGGTGAGCTGCTATTTACAGCTAGCACTAAAAAGGGGGCATGGGGTGCTATTTACAGCTTGCACTAAAAAGGGGGTGAGGGGTGCTATTTACAGCTAGCACTCGGGGTGTTCACTAATAGTACAAATGACGAGTAAGATTGGATCCCCGGCCGTATCTCTACACCAATGTCACCTCTCTAATTACCCCGCTACTTTTCTTTCTTCTAGTGACAGAACACGAGACAGGATCATAGAGAGAACAATTATTTTCCTATTAGGAGCCATATCAACTTTCCACATTATTTGAACCTAAGAAGGAAAAAAAAAGCTATGGTAGAGTGCCTGGCAGAGCTAGTCCAATTAAAAACATAACTTTTGAAGGTTGACAATGGTTTTAAAAAAAAGTGTGTGTATGGTGCCGGTTGGCAAGGGACATAAAGAAAAGGTCTGAAAGCGGCGATCCAACATAAAGAGTTAACTACTTGTAGCTTTCATTCAGCGCACAATTTGCCGGCGTACAATTTAGACGCTTCTCTTTTTATGGTGAAACATTTTTGCAATGCTCTAACACAAGCAGGAGCCGCGGCCATTGAAATGTAGCCAGATCTGGCTGCCTTCACCTGATCAAGCTATTAACCTGGCAGGGAAGGGCACTGGGAACTTCAAAACCAGACATTTATTTCAAAGGCTATATTTACTTTAATTTCTGCGTATTCTTTGGCCGTCTTCACAGCACAAGGTGTGCAGTTCTCATTATCTTTAATCACCGCGTCTATCTAGCCATCACTTAGTACGTACCTGACTTGTTTGTGTTGCAATAGGACAAGCCAGTCACGTGGTTCATTTTGTTTGTACTTGCTGACATGCTGATTTGAACTCTGTTTTAAGACTGCACCATTTATATTGACTGTAGTAGACAGTCCAATCAGAATGTACGTTTAATAAATCAATCTGATGTGGTTTTAAGTTTAATATTGGACCTGTCATTTACTTGTGTGCTGTTTTATTAGAAAGAACTGGGACATTTAAAACTTCAGGTTGAAATGTATTCAAAGTTTGAGAAACATTGTCTGTTAGTATTGGAAATAATGACGCCGTGACGTTCTAATAGTATTGCCCAGTGATCGAAATGGGAATCAAATGTTTTCTCTATTCAGAGTTTATTCCGTTTCTGGAGCGACGTTTTACAGGCTGGGCTCGCTAGCTGAAATTATTTCAAAATACAAATAAACAAAAAAAATGTTTTAACAAATCAAACAAGAACATTAAAATAAAATGATATTTAACCTTGGTTAGACCAATCTGCAGGTCTATCTGGGATCCCAATTCAACAAAACAAAGAAACTAGAACAAAAAACCACTACATAATAAAATAATCAGAAAGTAGCATTTCTTATTCCATATGCTAGGACGAATCGTACAAGTGGTCCATCTTCCCAAGAGCCTGAAATGGGAAAACCAATAACGTAGCAGAGCTTACGTCTAACATGCATAGATGTGTATGACGTAATTATCTTGTACTATGAAGTAACGTCTGTAATTTGTAACATAATCAAGTTAAAAGTGAGTATTATAACGCCATTAGTACAATCGATTTTTCTACCTGTATAATACAGATCGACTGAGTTCAAAGAGTCACGTGATTGATGAAGGACACTGAGAAACTCGCTGATGTGTAGACAGGTCAAGATTGAAAGGTCAGTGGCGATTGCGGAGGAAAATGTAGACATTGTCTATAACCAGCACTTTCACAGCCCTGTCGTTTTGTTTTTACAAAGCTTATTCACTGTCTGTCTGGTACAATTAGTGACTATATTTTCATTCATTTCTCATTCTCGGATCAAGTTAAAACTTTGCACAGTCACTGTCTCTAACAAAAACATGAATTTTAAAAATTAGCCAATTAATATGTTAATTAGTGGTAAATAATACATTTAATTTGATATTGGTTAAATATTGGTTAAATCTTACAGTACTGATATATATGGCTATGAATGTACAGTTCTTTCCCTAATATATGCTTATATATATTTATAAGTATTTTAAAAATATTTGTGCATAAACAAAACAGAGGTGGGAAGGGGGGCGATATATCTTTACGTAGGAGCTAATCTGTGAAAGTAAGACATAGGTGGCACTTGCTAAACTAGGACAAGATTTTAGACTAGGATTAGGGTTTTCAATGAAACGCAGCGATTATATTGCTCTTAAGAACTATTTAATGTTAGATGAAACCTTTTTTGGACCCTCCCACCCGCGAAAAATAATCCTGCTTAATGAATGTATAAATCTATTAATTTTATAAAGATAGGCCTTTAGATGTGGACTTGCGTAAAAAAATGTTGAACATTAATCTGTTAAACTGTTGAATGACTAAAGAACAGACCTATGGAACAAAGCCTACATGCGGGAATACCCGAAGAAGTACATTCCAGACCATTGTGTTCTAGTTGTCTAGCCAAATTGAAATTAAATTTTCTTTGTATCCTTCACTTGTACGTAATTATAAACTAGGGTTTTCCCAATGTGCTAGTAATTCTTTTCTCCACGATAAACATCAACTGTCAATCTAGTCTGACAAATAGCAATCACAGACTATAAAACAAACAAAACATGGGAAAAAAAATAAAGTTTATATGCAGTGAAATTAGATTCATTATTTTGAATCAATCATCAAACTTCTCATAGATCTAGACTAGACATAAATGTGTGCGATTGGAAATATTTTTCTACATTTTTTGTTTGTTTAGCCAGCTTTCATGCTTCTAGCAAGCTCAATACGCTAGGGTCATATGGGGGTTTCATGGAGAAGCTTTCGATGCTGTCCTTTCAAAACCAATTTTAAAAAGAAAATAGAAAATTGCTCGAGTCTGAATTCGAACTGGAGCCTCCAGGATGGAATACCGACGCGCTAGTCACTGAGCTACTCAAATAGAAGGTTTTATAGTCTATAGTTTAACATTTTCAGCAAACGAAACAAGGACTATCAGTGCTTAAAGTACATTTCTAGATAAAAAAAAAATTAATTAATAACGACTAATTGATGAAACATAATTGGTTATTAATTTTTGAATTGATTCATGTGCTGTCACCGACAATGAATAATAGTGCAAGGTTTCAACTTGATCCAAGAATGGGAATTGGGAGTGTACAAGATTTAATCAGGTCTGAGTGACTTGTACAAATGTTATAACTATTATAAACTTAAGAGAGATGTGGGGGGGGGGGGTGTCATACCTACCTAAAGATTGCAAGTCTGAAAGGGGTTGACTTTTTTTTAATCATATGTATGTGTGTGGACCAAGAGCGTTATCTAACATTTATTTGTAACCATACATCATATAGTTTGTTGTGACTGTTCTTCTGTCAGCCAAGAGATGTGCTTGATTTGAGACAAGCTTTTAACAAAATTCTCTACGAGAGACGAGGCTTAAAATAAATTAAAAAAAAAAAAAAACTCTGCACGAAGTGTTCGGTGTCTCTCAAAGTTTGGACAAGAAGTTTAAGAATGTGGAACAAAAACTTGCTTCCACCCACACGAAGTGTTCGGTGTCTCTCAAAGTTTGGACAAGAAGTTTAAGAATGTGGAACAAAAACTTGCTTCCACCCACACGAAGTGTTCGGTGTCTCTCAAAGTTTGGACAATCTTATATAATACAGACGTTACTTCAAAAAAGAAGATGATTACGTCCTACGCGTCATGCATTTAGTCATGCATATTAACCAATGACTTAAATTCTGCCAAGTCACTGGTTTTTCTGGCTAGCTCAGGCAACCCATTCCATGCTCTAATAGCACTAGGGAAGAAGGAGTATTTGTACAAATTTGTCCTAGCATATGGGACGAGGAATGTGCCTTTATTTTTGTGTCTTTCAGAGTATTTTATTAAATTTTGTTTTTGTATTTGAAGATTATGGTTCAGTGTTTTATGTATAATTGCTACTTTACTTTTGAGTCTTCTGTCCTGAAGGCTTTCTAAATTTAGTGATTTTACTAATGGTGTTACAAGAAGTTTAAGAATGTGGAACAAAAACTTGCTTCCACCCACACGAAATGTTCGGTGTCTCTCAAAGTTTGGACAAGAAGTTTAAGAATGTGGAACAAAAACTTGCTTCCACCCACACGAAATGTTCGGTGTCTCTCAAAGTTTGGACAAGAAGTTTAAGAATGTGGAACAAAAACTTGCTTCCACCCACACGAAGTGTTCGGTGTCTCTCAAAGTTTGGACAAGAAGTTTAAGAATGTGGAACAAAAACTTGCTTCCACCCACACGAAGTGTTCGGTGTCTCTCAAAGTTTGGACAAGAAGTTTAAGAATGTGGAACAAAAACTTGCTTCCACCCACACGAAATGTTCGGTGTCTCTCAAAGTTTGGACAAGAAGTTTAAGAATGTGGAACAAAAACTTGCTTCCACCCACACGAAATGTTCGGTGTCTCTCAAAGTTTGGACAAGAAGTTTAAGAATGTGGAACAAAAACTTGCTTCCACCCACACGAAATGTTCGGTGTCTCTCAAAGTTTGGACAAGAAGTTTAAGAATGTGGAACAAAAACTTGCTTCCACCCACACGAAGTGTTCGGTGTCTCTCAAAGTTTGGACAAGAAGTTTAAGAACAAAAACTTGCTTCCACCCACACGAAATGTGTTTCTTTCCCTTGAAACACCAACATGTCTGAGCTAATATTATGAGAGGGAAGTTCTCAGTGGGGCTAGTGTCATGTTGTTAGTAAGTAATCAGTCAACACTAGACTATGATCTTCATACAATCAAATAGTTAACGAGCCCAGTGTTGTTAACAAGTTAATCAAGGTCCTACACAACCAGATGCTCTTTTGGCGAAATGGGAGGAGAAAAAAAAAGCCCGTCTAGCACATCTAGTTAAAAAAAAACTGAAGCGGGAAAGAGGGGGGGGGGCTGGTGGTATAAACAAAAGCAGCAGTGTTTAGTATCAAACATGGTAGGGGCGGCTAGTGGTGTGTGGGGGGGGGGGGGGGGCTATCGTGTTGCACTCAACATCTGTGCCACGTGAAGACTTAGCGCGAGATGGGGAAAACAAAAGCTAAGCTAGAGAGAGCCCAGGCCTCTGTGTAGACTCTACTACATTCCTCAACGCCCTATCTCCCCTTTTCATGTTAGTTAAGATCATTTTGAAGAGAGACAAGAGAAAGTTTTCTTCCACACTAGATAGAGATGTCTCTTATAAGATAGAGATGTCTCTTATAAGATAGAGATGTCTCTTATAAGATAGAGATGTCTCTTATAAAAATGAGATGTCTCTAATAGTCAGAGCTGTACAACTAGAGAAACGTCCTGTTGAAAAAAATCAAACTGTTTATTAAATGAGTTCAATTTTGTATTAAAGTAAACAATAACATCCTCTGTGACCTGAGTGACGAACTTGATATCCACCTGTAGGAGATTTGTCTTCAAGTTCTTAGAAGAAATACTCGCTAGTTTCACCAGTATATAGAAGTAAACTTTTTTTTTTTTTTTTGTGTGTGTATATCTTACGGACCAGAAAATTGTAGAGACATTGTTTTATCTCAACCAAATTACTTCCTAGACTAGAAGCCATTAAAAAACAAACAGGTTTGTTGTTCACAGAACGTTGCCTCTCCAACTTTGTGTTTTAGGACTCACAAGAAAATAGTCTCCTCTGTACACGAGAGAAGACACTTTTCAAGCTCAACTATTCTTGGAAATGTGGACAATTAATATGAAACAAATGTTTCAACTCTAAACTGTAGATCTACAGTAGACCTAAACACTAGCCTTAGCCCAGCCCAACACTGTTGGTGTGCTTTTTTTTTTTTTTTTTTTCGTCACGAATTTTTTATCAAATTCTGAACTCGTTAGCCGAAGTAGTTACAATTGTACCATTGGTATGATAGAGCCTAATGGCTTCGAATAGAAAGTAGACATTTCTAGCTGAGTACTGCTATCAACGTACACAATGGACTTTAGAGCGTTCCTTCCCCACTCCTCCAGACCCCACACGGCCACCCCCACACAGACTAAATCAAAACGTTAGAAAACGTTGCTCGTTGTTCTAAGCGTGAAACCAAACAGTTCACAGGCCATCATTTATGTACAGCCCACACGCGCACACACCAGAAGGAATAAGCTCAGCAATAAAAACACAACGTCAAGTGAGGAGACAATGTGTGACGTCATCGCTATGGAAGTTTCAGATTTCTCTCTTAACACAAAACAGACAAGGGATAGACTGGAATAGGTTACTTCATAGACATACAAAGAAATGATGAAGGTTACTTCATAGACATACAAAGAAATGATGAAGGTTACTTCATAGACATACAAAGAAATAATAATCTTTTATTGTCCGTACGGAAATTTGTCTTACAATTTGTGCATTACACCAAACAAAAAACATTATAATTTAGAAACATAACAAAGAACATACCAAGAAACGATGAAGGTGTACTTCATTGCAACACGATAAAATAATAGAATGAAATAGGTTACAATACAAAGAAATGATGTACTTCATAGACTAACAATGAAATGGTGGAATAGGTTACTTCGTAGCCATACAAAGAAATAATGGAGAGGAATAGGTTACTACGTAGACTAAACATAGAGTTGAAGCTAGGTGCTGAAACAAATGATACATACATATATTAAACATAAATGAATAACAGCACCAGGGACCAAGTCTTTAAGAGAGAAAGTAGTGAATTAAAATGCTACGAAAATAAGGGCATGCGCCGACCGAGGCTCGAACCTGTGACTCCGGTTAGGGTTTCGACACCACCACCTAGCGATAACGCACCAAGCGAAACTAACCTCTATACCATCGGAATGTCCAAAAAAACATTCTGATCCAGAGTCAATTCGCCCGTATGCAAATTACCACCCCAGTGGTCAAAGGTCACAAGCCCCAGCTAGCCCCTCCCCCACCCTCGCAGCATGCCCTTTTTTTCGTAGCATTTTAATTCACTACTTTCTCTCTTAAAAACTTGGTCCCTCGTGCTGTTATTCATTTATGTTTAATATATGTATACTACATAGACTAACAATGAAATAATGGAGTTAAATAGTTCACTTCATAGCCACATACAAAGAACAAAGATAACATTTCTTTTGACTATAACTCTATTCAACTCGTTAATTCGTGGAAACTGGGTGGGAAAACTTGGGTGGGTGGAAACTGGGTGGGAAAACTTGGGTGGGTGGAAACTGGGTGGGAAAACTTGGGTGGGTGGAAACTGGGTGGGAAAACTTGGGTGGGTGGAAACTGGGTGGGAAAACTTGGGTGGGTGGAAACTGGGTGGGAAAACTTGGGTGGGTGGAAACTGGGTGGGAAAACTTGGGTGGGTGGAAACTGGGTGGGAAAACTTGGGTGGGTGGAAACTGGGTGGGAAAACTTGGGTGGGTGGAAACTGGGTGGGAAAACTTGGGTGGGTGGAAACTGGGTGGGAAAACTTGGGTGGGTGGAAACTGGGTGGGAAAACTTGGGTGGGAAAACTTGGGTGGGTGGAAACTGGGTGGGAAAACTTGGGTGGGTGGAAACTGGGTGGGAAAACTTGGGTGGGTGGAAACTGGGTGGGAAAACTTGGGTGGGTGGAAACTGGGTGGGAAAACTTGGGTGGGTGGAAACTGGGTGGGAAAACTTGGGTGGGTGGAAACTGGGTGGGAAAACTTGGGTGGGTGGAAACTGGGTGGGAAAACTTGGGTGGGTGGAAACTGGGTGGGAAAACTTGGGTGGGTGGAAACTGGGTGGGAAAACTTGGGTGGGTGGAAACTGGACACAGATTTCGCTAATGATTTTCCTAGAAATTTGACACTTGCTGTATAGTGTTGGGAAAATAATGACTACCTTGTTGGCGACACTGGAAAAACTCTGGTTTGATCGTTCTAGAATTACTTAAAGAAAAACAAAATATATGTAGCGAGAGAACGAGAGAATATCTTGCAAGCACTCAACGTCTTCGGGTATTTCCGCAGTAGTCCTTCAAGAGTTTGAATATATTAATGTTCAGGGACATTTTGAGCATCATTTTCTAAATCTAGATCTAAAGGCCTAGTCTCGTAGATCTATTTATTCCTTTAACCATTAGTATAGGTCCACCAGGATTCTTTCTCAGAGGGAGGGGGATTAGGGATGTTAAAAAGTGTTCAATTTTTTTTAAAAATCTAACGACCATTAGTTGTTCAGACAAAAATAATGGCTCTATAAAATCAAAATAGTTTCTTGTAAATTTCAGATATAAAACAAGCTAAATATTTTTAAAAATCGTATCTTAAAAAGCCTATGTAAGGAGAACTCCGCACTTACAACTATATCTCTCAATACTGTAAAAGTTATTTCACCTATTCAATATCAAACAAAATAATTAATTGACTAGTTTGTAGATTTTTAACTTGATTCAAAATTTTGTTAGGTAAATAATTGTACAAAGTTTCAACTTGATCGAGTACAATAAATAATGGGTGTGGAATAAAAAAAACTAGTAAAAGTTTCTAAGGTGACCAAACTCTACATATTTAACCATATCTGTAAATACTGAAGGATGAATTTCCCTTACTGGTGTAAAAAAAATTACCAGCAATTAATTGACCAATTGGTTGATTTTTAGCGGCCCCCGAAAGGGGAAAAGACGCTATTAGTTTTGTGTGAAATGTCTGTCCGTCTGTCCCGTTTAGATCTCGTAAACTAGAAAAGATATTGAAAATCCGACATCACAATATTTTAGACCATTCAAAGTTCTGATGCAACGGCTACTTTTTTTTTTCTGAAAGCGAAAAATCTAATTTTTAAAATCAGTTATGCAAGCAGTTTTTTTAAAGAGAAAAAGATAATTAGTATGCATTATAAGTTAGACCTAATTTAAAACGAATAGTAATCTAGGCAACTTCATTTTCCTGTATTTTTTTTTTTGAGGCACAAAAGAAGAGATCGAGCTTTTTGAAAATAATTAGATCAATTTTAAGACATCAGTTAGGCCTGGAGAGACGCGGTGGCTGAGAGGTAAAGCGCTTGGCTTCCGAACCGGGGGTCCCGGGTTGGAATCCTGGTTAACCGTAGGCCACAAAAACAAATAAACTTTACATGATTTGCCTTATAGACCACAAGGTCTATAAGGGGAACTAGTTAGGCCAGATTCACATCAAACTTTACATTTACTTTCACCTATCCCTTGATCTGCTGGACCGTTGGGGTACTACACAAGATCTGTTAACCTTCTTTCTCCATTCTTATCCCTCATTTGTCTTTGATATAATTTCATTCGGATGTTCTTTCTGAAAATATTGAAGCCTGCCTGGGTGGACCACTTCGGGGGCCGATTTTGAGTTTATGTTTCCACACAAACTGTCTTTTGTAACCTTGTTTTTTTTTATCGATTCATGCCTTGTGTAGGCCAATGAATAATTGTGCAAAGTTTCAACTTGACCCGAGAAAGGGTACTGGAGAAATAACTTTTTTACCAGACAGACAGAAAGACAGAGTGAGTTGATATAAGCTTTGAAAAAAATATTCAGTTGCAAAGGAAGTTTTAAAATTTTCGAATGTAAATATTATTTTTTAAAAAAAGAATCAAAACATGTACAATTGTTTGATGTTCGAAATTCGACATCAGCGTTGATTCAGATGTTAGAATGAAATGTAAATAGTTGAGTATCTATGAGCATTCGCTGGTAAATGTCCATCCAAAAACAACAAGATTTAGACCTGATCTGTTTTAGTCTCTGTGTGTTTAAGGCTTGAGTAGAAGATGAGACACCCTGCAGGTACTGTAGAGGGTGAGATACCCTGCAGGTAAACACAATCAGACGTTCATAAACTGTCATGATGTGCATCAAGTCATCTCAAGCTACTGACTTGGTAACAGAAACTCTAGTGTTTAGTTGACAGGTAAGTGTGGGTGTGGGTGCGTGTTAACAGGAACAAAAGTAAAGTTCATCACACTTCGCAGACCAGATGAGAGTGACTAGACTCTTTAGAAATGCAGTCTTATACGTGTCATTCAACAGACATAGTGATGTCCCCATGTATCATCTCATATCGTCTTGTCACTCCTAGAAACACTTTGGGCTCTACCACAATTCAAGCTGTACCCCCCCCCATCCCCGTCACATTTCAATAAGATCCACAATTCGCATGACCTAAAAATAAGTTGCACATACTTGTTAAACCCATTGTCAAAGTACTTTCAGAGACTCCCTAATGCTATGTGTATGTAACTTTTGAACTGACGCGATGTACAGGCAAAGACGCTGGCTAACGTGATTTCTATTCTCTCAATAGTTGAAACATGTTCATTGGGATGTTTGCTTCATACAACTTGCAATCTTTAGTTTTAAGAATCTCAATAAAACACTATTCTCGACATTTCGACACCAGACTTTAAAAAACAAGGTTACAAAAGACAGTTTGTGTGGAAACACAAACTCAAAATCGGCCCCCGAAGTGGTCCACCCAGGCAGGCTTCAATATTTTCAGAAAAAACATCCAAATGAAATTATATCAAAGACAAATAAGAGATAAGAATGGAGAAAGAAGGTTAACAGATATTGTGTAGTGCCCCAACGGTCCCGCAGATCAAAGGATAGGTTAAAGTGAATGGCCTAACTAGTTCCCCTTTTAGACCTTGTGATCTATAGGGCAGTTGATGCAAAGTTCATCTGTTTTTGTGGCCTACTGTTAACGAGGGTGTCATGTAGCCAGCACAACGACCAACCGCCTTTACTATTCCCCAACTAATGTCAGGTACCCATTAGAGCTGAGTGGACTCAGAGGCGCATAAAGATTCCAAAGTTGAAAATCCCAGTCCTCACCAGGATTCGAACTCGGGACCCCCGGTTCGGAAGCCAAGCGCTTTACCACTCAGCCACCGCGCCTCCCCTGGTCTAACTGATATGTTATAATTGATCCAATTGTTTTGAAAAGGCTCAATCTCTTATTCGAATCCTCATTAAAAAAAAAAGAGAAAAAAAAATCCCGCAATAAAAAAAAAAATCAGGAAAATGAAGTTTATAAGATTACTATTCGTTTTAAATTAGGTCTAACTTATAATGCATACTAATTATCTTTTTCTCTTTAAAAAAACTGCTTGCATAACTGATTTTAAAAATTAGATTTTTCGCTTTCAGAAAAAAAAAAGTAGCCGTTGCACCAGAACTTTGAATGGTCTAAAATATTGTGATGTCGGATTTGTAATATCTTTTCTAGTTTACGAGATCTAAACGGGACGGACGGACATACAGACATTTCGCACAAAACTTATAGCGTCTTTTCCCCTTTCGGGGGCCGCTAAAAATGTTCTATAAATTCTGAACAATGATTCTATATGCTTTCCGGGGGAATTGTGAAATCTGGTGACGTCTTATCACAGCTTCTAATGGCTAGATATAGACCTAGATTTTAGTGGAAATCGTATAGCGTGGATGTGCTCTAAAATTCATTGTCGCAGGTGCCAATCAAACACTACAAAGAAAATGGATAACTATCTGCGTGTAAGGCAAAGGTTAGATATTATGAGCAATAATATAAAGTCAATATTCAGATCTGAACATCCAGAATAAGTAGAAAATTGTATTATTATTATAACATACAAAAAGTTTCAACTTCTCGTTCCAAACTGACGCCATTATGCGAGAACATATCAGCTTTGTCCATATTTTATAGGTGGCTATGTAACTCAATGTACGTAGCGGGGGAAAACAAATAAGCATCGAAATAACAACTGCGGACCAAATTATAAATAAATAGACACTAGATCTATATAAACTAAACTAAAAATACTAAAATCTTATTTTTGTTTGTTTGTATGGGATTTGATGGAAGAACCATAAATAGTCTGTTCTGTTGTTTTTTCTACATTGTTTTCCAGACAAATGATATTTGAAATCCCTCAACGTCAATGATATTATAACTGACACTATTAGAGAAAGTAAAAGTAGCTAGACTGGCCTCGAACTCTCTCCTCCACCCCATCCCCCCCCCACATGTCCTAATGTAAATATGGATAGTGAGATGAGGCCAAATATAACTTATCCTAATAGATCTAGTATGTACTTATGGTCAAGTAAAGAACTTCATTCTGTGGGTCTCTAGCAAGTAGACGTAGAATGTAGACGCTAACAATCAAAGGTCTCAAAATGTTGAGTTCATGTCTCAATGACCAGTCTACATCTGGGCCGACTGCATGGGGTGCTACTATTTATTTACTTGTTCCAAAGATTCCAATAAGTGACCACTACAGCCTCTTGACACCTACAAAGCCCAGGGCGAAACTTCACCTTAACCCTCTGACACCCACAGCGCCAATGGCTTTGGCCTCATGACACGGAGGGCACGGTCTGCTACTTATTCCCCGCTCCCACATCTCCAACACCCCCTACAGACATGATAGACGTTACAAATGTCAGGCATTCGAGGCACAGGCAAGTTGCAACAAGACTCGAGCTATCTTCCGGTCAGCACGACTCACGAGGAATTCTTCCCCTGGCTACTCTAGATTTCACCGAGCACTTCCAATACTCGCGAAGCTTGTCAAAACTTGTGGACCCATCGGCTGTAAGGTTCCCATGACCAAAGAGTTCTAGTTAGAACATGGAATGAAGATCAAGGAAGGGACAAACACGAATGTGACAACAATGAGACTGATAAGTAGATTGGGCCTTCATTCGTATATTTACACACACTGTCGCACACACACACACACACACACATATATATATATATATTGACAGACGTGAGAAGAAAAAAAAAGCAACTCAATTTTTAATTTGGTTATTCTTTGTACTAAAACATTGTATAAATATAATTCTTGTATTACAAAGTGTTTTAAATTTGAAGTAGAATCTATACAGTGTGTAGAGTTTTTTCTATCTTTAGAATCTATTCAGTGTGTTGAACTTATTCTATCTTTAGAATCTATTCAGTGTGTAGAGTTTATTCTATCTTTAGAATCTATTCAGTGTGTTGAACTTATTCTATCTTTAGAATCTATTCAGTGTGTAGAGTTTATTCTATCTTTAGAATCTATTCAGTGTGTAGAGTTTATTCTATCTTTAGAATCTATTCAGTGTGTAGAGTTTATTCTATCTTTAGAATCTATTCAGTGTGTAGAGTTTATTCTATCTTTAGAATCTATTCAGTGTGTAGAGTTTATTCTATCTTTAGAATCTATTCAGTGTGTAGAGTTTATTCTATCTTTAGAATCTATTCAGTGTGTAGAGTTTATTCTATCTTTAGAATCTATTCTATCTCATAAGTAAATAGAGTAAATACGAGCAGAGCTCTAGTGTCTAGCAGACAAGGCATTGACTCAACCAGCCAACAATCTTTAATGAATTATGGATTTCATTCATCGCGTACTTCATTGTGTGTTTGTCCTCTTACACCTTTTTATCCTCCTCCTCTCTCCCTCCCGCTTTCTCTCCCTCTAAGTTTCCAGAAGACCAACCGACAGCTCGTGCGGTCTAGTGTTGACAAGCAGTGAAGATGGTGTCACAGATAGAAATCTAGCAGTAGATGGGAGAACCCAGCGAAGTGACAGAAAACACAAACACTGAAATTTGAAAGTTTAAACAGAGCAGGCCAATGTTGGCAGCACTTCTAGAATATAGACATAACATTGTTTAAACAGACCAGCCGTCACTTCTAGATTATACAACCAAATAGTCCAGTGTTACCAACGCTTTTAGAATATAGATAGAGGTTGTGTTGTTATTGTTCAAACGTCTGTATTATATAAGGTCAACGTTGCCAACATTTTCTAGATATTATATATAAATATTTCAACCAGATCAATGTTGCCAACCGTTCTAGAATTTAAATGTTGCATTTTGAAACTGGCTTATGATGCCAGCACTTCTAAAGTATTTCAAATACTTTACTTTAAATCAGTTGCACAAATTCTTCTAATGAAAGCCTAGCCTGATCTCACAAAGGTAATAAATCATCGAAGAACTTAATACAGCAAGACAATTAACAGAACAATTTATTAGAATGTACTAGAATCATTATAGAAACTAGATCTAGATCGACTCTTTATATCGAAAGTTGTCAATTTATCTTTGTTGTTCATTTAATGCAATTTATGAAAACAACTTTTAAATGAGACAACTCAATGAGTGTTCAGTTACTGTAGGTAGAGTTAGTGATGCAACTTTTAAATGAGACAACTCAATGAGTGTTCAGTTACTGTAGGTAGAGTTAGTCAATGCAACTTTTAAATGAGACAACTCAATGAGTGTTCAGTTACTGTAGGTAGAGTTAGTCAATGCAACTTTTAAATGAGACAACTCAATGAGTGTTCAGTTAAGGTAGGTAGAGCTAGTCATACAAAGTGTCCATGTATTCAGGGCCTGCCTTAGGCAACTACAACCTATGCGACCGCAGTGGACCTAATTCTAGGTGTAAATTATTAAATTAAACCATTTTAACTTATAACATGGTTTCTGCGGCTTCCTGATTTTCCAGGAGCTCTTGCAAATCTCCTGAAATTGTAAAATTTACGAAAAAGTTCTGGAAATCTTCGGAGACTATTAGAATCTCCTGAAATATAAATACAATTGTCAATTTTGGGTGTCATTCAACATGGAAAACGCCAATCCTACGCGAGATATTAAAAAAGTGGTATTATACAATATCCGTAACTGTGACATCCGGTGATTGAAGCTTTTCGCGCCTCAAACTAATCAAGAATGACTTAAAGTCAACAATTCACGAAGTGAGATTGAACAATTTGGCAAATCTTGCTATTAAGCGTGATCTATGTAGGAAACTGAATTCTGATGATATACTGTATGACTTTGCTACACGCAAGGCTGGTAAAGTTTATTTGATCGTGATTTTGTACTTAGTAAAGAATGTATAAATACATAGAGGATCTTTTTTCTACTAGAAAATCTTAATTTTACCTTTTTATTCTTATTCCTACACAGACTGGCCCCACGCAATCCGTTTCGCATAGGGCCCCGCGAAATCCGAAACACATAGGGCCCCGCAATAGTTACAACTCAACTAATGCTCAACATGCAGAGGTTGTGTATCATCAGTTCTATACTTTCACACGAGACTTGAAAAGTGTTTGGTGATATTACATGAAACTAAAACGCCTGGACTATTGTTAGCATTCACTTCTTTAAAAGAAGACCCTTTTAGATAGGAGAACAAGAAAAGAGATAAAACAAAAACCCCTATAACTAAACCTGTCATTGGGTATGGACCGCTTTGGCATAAAGTTTGTGTATGGCTCTCATAGACAACTACAAGCTCCGAATGATCAAATAATAAGTTATTGAAAACATCTGCACCCTCCTGTTGGACACACCTGTGGATAGCAAAGCCCAAACTTTAGTCTGTGTAGGTCTACAAAACAAACAAACAAACAAAAACAACGTCCCAAGCAATACAGTATTATTAAGTGCAGAGTTTATGATTAAAAACAAGAGTAGACTCCCCTTGAGAGATGTGCTCCCTCAAGTGATGGACTGACTTGTTCCCAGAGAATGTCACACCTCCACAGACTACTCCACCACTTGAATAGTGCAGACTACCGGAAGTCGTCCATTTGTTGGCTGGAAATGGCCCACTTTAAGTATAATTACGAAAGTATTATCTGTGGACTGTTGACTAGCAGCTGGGGAACCCGACTGGCTCAAATTACTTGACTATGTCAACGCCCTATGCGTAGTCCACCTCGCTACCTACGTGATGGGGGCTGCACGCAGTGTATGAGATAGTTTCAAACTTTATCGCATTTAATCAACATCGACCAAACTAGCAAGGGCATTTACTCTACGTTTACACAGATAACGAGGACGTTGTTAGATTTAAAAACTATAACTGGCACAACGTACTCAAGAAAATAACAAAACCCGTTCATTTCTATATTTAAAAAAACAAACAAAAAACTTTAAACTCAACAAAACGCCTACAGAAATAAAAACAACAATGACCTGTAAAAGAGAAAAATAATGCCGCTTTAAACCGGTTTCCATTGTGTCTTTTCATGTCACAGTTTTTCAAAGACTGTTTGACAATACCAGAACAGTTTATGCTAAGGCAGATCCAGAGTACAACGTCTGTGAAAGACAAACCATCAGCATTCTCAAAGTTCTTGTTCTATCAACAGCTCATCACAGGTGTCCTTTATCAAACAAAAACATCTGACCCGAGACTACAGTCAGGTCACTATGGTAAGTCTGGACCAGCCGTCAAGACACTATCAGTACCGTACCACATACAACTTGGTACGTTTTCTTCACAGGTTTGGAAGTACAACATTGAACTATATGAAATTAGATATAGATCTCTTTCCACCAAAGCATAATCCACGTATAAGACATGAAACTTTGATAGTATTTGATGTAAAACTTTATGTTACAAGAAGAGATTCGACATTTTTCTCCAATGTTTGTTCCGGGTGTATTTGTCTCTGTTGTTTTTATAGTTACTAAAGAATAGAAACCAATACATATTCTTTCTTCTAAAAATAGTAATAGAAATCTTCGTCAAACTTTGTTGCAGTTGGTTTTTTAATTGGCTGTCATTGCAGAGTACATTCCTAGTCACGTCGTAGAGATTTGAAGAACGTATTTACAAATGTTTGCGCACATTAAAATAACTTTGTAGTGCAAATAAAATAATTTACAAAAAAAACAACGACATGTATAATGTCCAAAAACAAAACTAATATGGCGGCTGGATGAGTAGGGAAACAAACTCTAAGCATCATGAAAATAGAGAACAATGGAAATGGATCAAAATAAAATTAGAAACATTTTACAGGCTTTCTGTCAAGTCCATAAATAACAAGGTTACAAAGACAGTTTGTGCCCCCGAAGTGGTCCACCCAGGCAGGTAAAAAGGCAGGTTTCAATATTTTCAGAAAGAACATCAAAAAGAAATTCTATCAAAGACAAATGACAGGAAAGAATGGAGAAAGAAGGTTGATGGATCCTGTGTGGTGCCCCAGCGGTCCGCAGACCAAAGGATAGGTGAAAGTGAATGTGAAGTTAGATTGTTTATTCAAAGGTATTAGAATCGAATCCTTTAAACCAGATGTACGTGTGTGTGTATAGCGTAGAACACGATTTAGGAGGGGAGAGAAAAAAGGAAGGGGCTTGCTCCGAATATATCTATCTATATATAATATGACCACGAGTGTGTATGAAACGTTTAAATTTGATTGGAACGTCATCTATCTATGGCCTCCTTCTGTCGCGCTGAGACCATCTAGAAATAAGATGATTGGCTGCTGGACCGCCAGTTAGTCAAACGTAACAGCATGTAGGGTAAAGTTTGCTAGAATTGTCTCAAGAATCTTCAGATGACTTTTCATTAAGCCGTTTTTTCCACGTGAGTTATATGTAGTAAAAGTATTTATATAGAGACTAGCAGATTATATCTATCTATATCTATCAAGTATCTATTGACGGAATACATACAATGCTATAACTCTGATTATAGTAAAAACAATTCATATCTGGTTGAAATAATAGATTGTCAGTAATAAAAAACAAACACGTAATTACGTTTGAACCTAGTTTCTCTACCGTAAAAATAGTGACATAAAAAAAAACAACAACTATAAAATAAATAAGCACAGGCACATCAAGTACTTGGGTCGGTTTAGCATGTTGTGAATTATCTTCCCCTGAATGTCTTCCCAGACTTTGGCATTTAGCAGGTAAAAAGCTCTCCACTAAAGAGAGTGAAGGGAGACAAAAATGTCTTCAAAATTTGTCATGAAAACATAAGAAAGTGAAGAGAATGACTTCATGAGGTGGACACGTGGCAACTTTGCTTTGCTTAATTACAATATCTCTGCAAATATCTCTTCATTTAATGCAGCACACATTCAATCATTGCCAATATGGTTTAGTCCAAGAATACTTAATACACATATATTTCTTCTATTACTATGACTACGTTCCACATTAAGGACTCTATATATCTGTCTCGACTGCTCATTTGCTTTTTTTCACAACCATTATATGTATGGATTGATTTGATAATAGTTACTTAGAGTTATGTAAGGACGCCTACATGAAAAGACAATTCTAAAGAACATTTAAAACAGACGAATCCGTTTGAAATAGTTTTCCCTACCACTATATATGTGTATGGGTCAGTTACCGAAGTATTAGGGAATGAAAGTCTATCGTATTATGTTGAAAATCTAAACAACATATACAACTGAGACGAAAGGGTTTGAAATAGCTGTTGTTGGTTATTCCCTCAAACAATAATTCTTTTTCAACTTTATTAATGCAATGAACAACAAAGTTTGTGTGCGTGTGTTGTTTGAATCATGTTTCTATGGCACAGGTCTCAAGCACACGTCTGTGTTCGTGTACACACAAAGTTCAAAAAGTTGTAGGATGGAATGATTGTCCCCCTTTAGAAATAAAGACTTCAGATGGCCACACAGTTGTGACGCGCAAGAAACTCTTCACAAACTAAAACACGAGAGTGAATGAGTGAGTGTGTGGTGTGCCTTTATAATGTTGGGGGGGGGGGGGGGGGAGGCAGTAACAAATGTAAACTGTGAGACAGTGTCAGATGGAACAAAACATTGTGTTATTTCACTGTGTATCAAGGGAAGGCACTCTGTAATACTGTCATAGAAAACTTTGTCTTCTGGATTCAAAGAACTGGTCAAGGAAATAAATCAAGCGTAATGCAGTGGTGTGCTGTACAGAGAGACACGCCATTATGATTCATGTGAAGTCCGAACAAGACAAAGACATTTCAAAGACACCCATGAGTAATGAAAGCCTTTGTTGTCTTCAAAAGATTTTCGGAAGGAGAAAGGGGGGTCAGCGAGACCTTACAACTGTGACAGACTTGCTAGCAGTGATGGGGGAGAGGGCTGCTCATTATGCATGCGTATGACGTAGTTGGGCTGCCAGGGATGTGGTTCACACAAAGCATGCCCCCCCCCCCAGTCCCAAACACTAGTGCCGGTGTACATCTCAAATAGCATGCTTATAAAAGTGTTATTTCAATGGTGAAGTAGTAAACAGTTGTAAAGAGAGCTTTCGATCAAGCATCCAGAGGAAGTGTTACTTCGAGAAATAGCATCAAACACAACTTTCTGCAGGCTATTGGGAAATCCAATTTCAGATCGAGGCTCTAAATGTCTCCATTGTATGCTATTGACTCTGTTTTGTTTCGCTTAAGCTGCACATATTAAAAGATACTTTTGACTTGATCCTACAGAAGTTTCATTGAAGTTTAAATGTTACAAACCAAATGATTTATCCCGACAAAATAAGAACACTATTTACTATAGCGAATGAACACACAAATCTTACATTCAGACAAAGTAACATTATTATATGAACATTTGTGTTCGTTAACTAGACTAGCTGGAGGCGCAGTGGCTGAGCGGTAAAGCGCTTAGCTGCTGAACCAGGGATTCCGGGTTCGAATCCTGGTGAATCCTTTGGGCGCCTCTGAGTCCACTCAGCTCTAATGGGTACCTGACAAAAGTTGGGGAAAAGTAAAGGCGGTTGGTCGCTGTGCTGGCCACATGACACCCTCGTTATTCGTAGGTCACAGATCAGATGACCTTTACATCATCTGCCCTATAGACCACAAGGTCTGAAAGAGGAGCTGTACTTTTTTTTTACTTTAGACATTTAGCTAGTCAAGTTAACTTTGAGCAAAAAAAATGGTTTAAGGTTTGAAGAATAGGGATAGGCTTTTAGACATTTTAATGTATAAATAGTACATCTTATTCACTAAAACAGAGCTGTGCAGTACGAAAAAAACAAACTTTTTTTAAATTGGTATTTTATGATGAAAAAGAAAAAAAAACTTCAAACAATAGAATAAACTAGTCCACCAAATGACAATTGTATTTTGAAGTGGGGGGGGGGGTAAGAATTGCTTAGGAGTTATGAGAGAAAAAAAAACGCATAGACCTCTACGTAATACGAGCTCTTGTGTGTAAAAAACTGGTTTCTTTAATTGGAAGCAATGCGCCACAAACATAGTTCCTGAATACAGCTCATTCTATCCTAGCATACGTATAACAAGGGCAATAATTGTATCAAGTGCAAGAGAACGCGGAGTCTAATATCTCTAATAAGTCTAACTGCGGGAGTTGAACAAATAAATAAACAGAAAAGTGTATTGGCCGTCCTGTCAAAAGGGTAGCGCAAGAAAGTTCAAATAAACTCAGCTCGGGGCTGGCCATCAATCAAGTTATGACTTCACACTCCCACATTCTCCACTTTTGAGACCCAAGCCACGACCCGTTCTTGTCTAGTTGGGAACAGAACACACACACACATATACTTAGCTAGTGTGTATATGAACAAAATATTTTTTTTCCCATAATGTACTTCTTGTATTTAAAAAAAAGTTCAATAAAAAAAACATAAAGACATCAAAATATTTGTTCTATAAAACTTCCTCAGTGAGATTTGATGGCAATAACTACTAATAAGTTCTCTTAGTAAGGTGCATTCATTAATTAAAACAGTAAAACCAAATGACTCTCAAAATTGGTCAGACGTTTTGATTTCCATGGGGGACATACACCTTACATTCCACTTTATATATTATTATTATATAATATATATCATCTCTGGTTACATATATACCTTGGGGCTAGATGCAAGAATAGCAAGTGGTAGAATATATTTAGAACCTTTATCAACTAGATATATTATAATTAACAATGAAAGAAGCAAAAAAAAACACTTAAAAAAAAGAATATATATACTAGTCCTTCAAAAGTAAATAAAAGTATCTTAGAGAAATAGAACACATTGAAAAAAAATGTAAGAATATTTTTTTAAATATTAAATGCCATAAAAAACAACAACAATGAAATGATAATCCATTTTCTTAGGAGGAAAGGAAGGAAAATGATTTTTTTTTTTCTGTAGCTGGAGATACTATTGAAACAGTACAAACTTATTTTTTTTATTGCAAATACTGATTATATCAGCAAAAAAAGATTACAATTACTTAGCAAAATGTCCTCATTTAATGTTAGCGAAAATGCTTTGGCAATGTTTTATCACGCTCACATCTGCAATATTTTAAGTTTTAATATCATTGCCTGGTATGGCAATCTGAACATTAAAAATAAAAAATAAACTTCATAGAATCCTAAATACTGCTGGTAAGTTCTTAGGCAAAAATTTATAAAAAAAATGTGAATGTTGTATTTGGTTTTCTATAATTATAACGTTTTGTTTGGTATAATGCACAAATTGTAAGATGACACATTTCCTAATAAATAGATAATAAAGATAGATTATTATTATCATTATTATTTTAGAAATAAAAAGGCATAAGTTTGCCATCATGAAAAAGAAAAATTCAAAACCAATTTGAATATCTATATATACAGTGCTTTTTTTGTGACAGTACCTATCAGAATGACACACCATCAGCTTTTTCAATGTGGGGAAATTTTTTTACTTTTCTTGCATTTGACTGTTGAGTATAAATGTATTAGAAGTTAAAAGTAATCCATCACTGAGTAACAGCACTTACTTTTTGTTTAGTCCATCCAACTATGTGGAGATAGATATTTGTCCCTCAAACTAAACAAAAACAAATGAACTTACCTAAATCCAGTCCATGTGCTGAATGAAACAGACTTATGGTGTGTAGAATCACAAGTAATCCCAGACTTTTTAGACATTTAGCATCACTTGTACAGTACTTAAGGTCAAAATGTAACAGACCATATAAAGTCCTCCTTGGACCATCTAGTTCCGAGTTTTTCATTTTTAAAAGTGTATTATGTGGATCAAGTGGTTCATTATGCTTTCATCAATGACAAGAGCTGTGCTATAATCCATTAGCAGACCATCTCAATATCTCCAAAAGTGACTACATGGGAAATGTTTTGGATAGTCGAAAACTTTACATTTCCTTTAAATCTAAATCCACCAAGTCTTTTCAAAGTTTGTTGTAACTCTATTTCCTTTGACACAAATTTCTGTATGAATTTTAAAACAAATTGTGGTCATAACTTGAAGAGTGTTACAGCTAAAAAAAAAAAATTAACAAAATATTTAGAACCAAAAAGTATCAAAATAATCTTTGATCTTTTAATAGTGACTATTAAAAACAAAACAATCACACAGAACATGTTCTATAGATGGAATGCATGTAAATGATAAAAATGAAGAGAAAGATTTGATGTGACACATTAAGAGAAGGAGACTAACTCTGCATATTTTGTTTCATTGAACATTCTTCAGTTCTATTACATTATAAGTAAAAAAAAAAAAAGTTTATTTCATCCAATGTTATTTTAAGCAATTGTTGAGCATTGAAGATTAGTTTACAGGAGATTTGGTTCTAATATAAAGATCTGTTCACAGAAAATTATATTATATCAACTTTCAATGTAAATTGTACATCTCTCGTTTGGTTTGAAGGCTGCACTACTAACATTTCAAGACATTTTTTTTAGTCTAGATATCAGACTGAGAAAATAGACTTGTATTTATATTTAATTTTTAACATTAGCAATCAGTGAAACATCTATGTTTGTAGTGTAATTGTTTTGTTTTTTTATAGGGCAAAGTTTTTTTTCTTTATGCTCAAATCTTATCTTTTTTTAAGTACAGAACAAATCTAAATGATCATACAAGGTGTAATGATTCTATTCTTCAATTTCTAATATATAAGTGATGCTTTTATTTAAAAAAGGTGGGGGGTGATTTTGATAATCATGTGATCAGTTAACTGAGGGAATACAGCTTGTAACAAATCTTTTGAAAACTTTTAAAAAGTAATCTCCTTAACGATACTGACATTTAATAACAATATTACAGAATTTAATAATAATAATACTAAGACATTGCCATTCAGATTTTATACAATATTGACTTGTCTGATGCAATTGAGAGCTGCAAATTTTGCAATATTGGATACAGACTAATGTGCTTCAAATGAATGTATTTAATTTACTAAATTAGAAAAGTCTACCTTGTGTAGCCTATGATTTAATTTACTAAATTAGAAAAGTCTACCTTGTGTAGCCTATGATTTAATTTACTAAATTAGAAAAGTCTACCTTGTGTAGCCTATGATTTAATTTACTAAATTAGAAAAGTCTACCTTGTGTAGCCTATGATTAATAAATTCAATATTGAATAATTTTAGTCAAACAAGACGTTTGCATGAACTAACAAACAAGTTAGATATATATTTTATAATGAGCTTTAGATAGAGATCTGCAAGGATCATATAATATATACATTATGATTAAGTATCTAAATGATATTATTGTCATGTAACAGGTAAGTTGTTTTTTTTACCAGTTTTGCTCTTAAACATTTTGTAAAAATATTACACAAATACTAATTAATTAAACATAGATATACATATGATGCAGTTGAGTCTGACTGTGTACACACACTATAGTTTAGAACCATATTTATAAAGCACCTTTAAGAAAATGGTCTAGATGTTTTTTAGGGTAAATGTACTACGTAACAGTTATATGATGGGTGGTTTGAAAATATGACCGCTTAACAGTTTGAGACCAATCATTATAGAGAGATCAACAATGACCTGCAATGTCGCAACCTGTGTCAGTTTAGATCAATAGCTTCAAATACTTTGAATGTAGAAATATTATTTGTTATCTATATATATCCTCATTATAAATGTAATATACATATATGATCCTAAAAATTTTAGTCTATATAGCATAGCACTTTTATAAATTGTATATATTATATATATATATATATATATATATATATATATATATATATATATATATATATATATATATATATATATATATATCTGTGGCATTTTACGTCTCGAGAGACGATCTTTTCCCTTTGCAACTTCTTGTGTGACTAAAGAGGCCAATCCTTGATACACAGCTGCGATCGCAGGTTGGGCATATATATATATATATATAGATAGATAGATAGATATAATATGTAAAATATATAGACTAGAGATCTAGATTTACATTGGAAAATTAGACTACACTCCCTTTATATCTTTAAAAATATAAATGTAATTCAATAATTGCCTGAACACTATTTTACAATTAATGTTAATTTAAGCCTAGGCTATAGCTATAGATGTAAATGTATTTTTATAAACCTAGGCCATGGCATAGTGAAGGCATTAACCAATAAGGATAAATAATAATATAAAAATATTTAATCTAGATCTATTAATCTATTATTTATAGATTAAATATATTTTTAGAATTTATATTATATATATAAAATATAGATAAGATCTATATTATAGTATTTAGATCTATGTAGATAATAAAATTTATACACATTAAATACTCAACAGTTCAGTGTTACTAGTTACTAGATCTAGAATCTAGTAGTATCATTTAGATCTAGAAGAATCTAGTTAAATCTAGTAGAGGTAGAGGCTAGACTAAAATTATTAAAATCTTGATATAATGATATATGTATTATGTATATATATATATAAATATATAGATCTATAAATATATATATTTTTATATATATTATGTATATTTATATGTAGATTCTATATAGATCTATATATTATTTTTATTCTATATTAAAATATACTTATTATCTTATAGACAGATTCTAGTCTAGGCTATAGATATTCATAATTAGATCTATATTCTATAAGTATAAATAGTATAATTAAGTATAATATAATAATAGCAGTATACTAGGGACTAGACTAGAATATTATATTAAATATTATTATAATAGATATAGGCCAATGTAGGTCTATTAAGTAAGGCCCTTACTAAGGGGTAGAGTCTAGAATCTAGATTATTCTAGATCTAGATTAGATGCTTAATTATCTAGATTAGATGCTTAATAAAGTTAATTATCTAGATCTAGAGTCTAGTAAATAAAAAAATAATGCTTGGGACTTGATCATTGATTGATGTGATTGGGCCCTTATCAGCCTATGGCTTATTGCTTCATCTAAATGAATCTAAAATCCAACTACTCTACTAGAAAGAAATGTCAACATACCTTCAATTCATCGAGTAGTTTGAAATTGAAAAAGGAAACAACACAGTGACAAATGTATCCAAGACTTTACTAAGGTCCAGTCCAGTAGATATCTTGACTCTAGAGTAGAGTAGCGGGAGAACAATGCCGCAGCTGAGTGTTTAATCAATGAGACCAGTCAATAAGAACGTTCGAATTTTACAAGATCAACGACACAAAATATTCTGTCTCTTCATAGATGTAAACTAAATATACACTTAAGAGCTACCAATATAAAAATCCAGCAATCCTCTGCAGTCTAAACATTGACACCTTGGATCTAAAAATTCACATATAAACATAATCATAAACAAACAAAAAAAAATCGCCAAAACTAAAATTAATGTCACACGCTGTCAGTCAGTTTTGGTGCTGTAGACACAGAAACTAGCCCTGAGCACGGGCTACTGCTAAACTACCGCTCGCTTGCACGGCTTGCCTGACTACGGGGGGACACTCCTCTTTTCCTCGCTCTCTCTTCCCTCATGTTAGAACATTTGCAGCAACTTCTATCAAGCAAGATTAGAAGCACTCGACCGAAAGCTCAACATTAGACAGTACTGGAGTAATTCTGGAAATAATAAGAATAGATTTTTCGTCCTCCTTTAGATGAGCTCAGCGATTCCAAAACTTGTTTGTAGAGGCAGAGCTGTTATTGATCACAAAGACCAGATCTAGAACTCAAGTTTATAGACTCCACGATGGAGAGGAAAAAGACATTTTTGAAGATATTAAAAATGAATGGAAACGTAGCTTTAAAAAAAAAAATTGTTTAAAAAAAAGGTTTTATTACAGTCTTTGTAAATCAAAATATTGTGATATCATCTTAAATTTTTCATAAGAGTTTTCGGATTCTTTTATAGTAGGCCTACAGAGAGAGAGAGAGAGCATGGGCGTAGCCGGGGGTGGGGGGTGCTTAATGTTTTATCATTTAAATTGCCCCAGCGCTGTCAAGGGGGGTTTAGAGCAGGGGCGGACTGGGTGTCAAAATCGGCCCGGACATTTAGTGGCGTAGCTAGGAATTTGCTATATTTTGGGGCCCGGAGGGGGGGCTTGATCTCTTAGGGGACCCCTGCATTTTGCGTAATATTTAATAATTAATGTAAAAAACGCTCATTTGAGGTCCCCCTCAAGTGGGGTCCCGGGGGATTTTTTAATTCTCCCCCTCCCTTCCCCCACCCTAGCTACGCCTCTGTGTGTATTTCTACACTCACCGACCCATAATATGTACATCATAAGATGGGTCTCCAAATCTCTACCTCCTCAAAATCATTATTAAGTTTGATAAAGTCGCCCTTTCAGACCATGCGATCTATGGGGCAGATGATGTAGGTTTTTTTAAGGTCATCTGTCTCTGTAAATGTCCTATATTTTCGTGGCCCACGGTTTCTTATATAATACAGACGTTACTTCAAAAAAAGAAGGTGATTACGTCCTACGCGTCATGCATTTAGTCATGCATATTAACCAATGACTTAAATTCTGCCAAGTCACTGGTTTTTCTGGCTAGCTCAGGCAACCCATTCCATGCTCTAATAACACTAGGGAAGAAGGGTGTTATGTGGCCAGCACAACGACCAACCACCTTCACTTTTCCCCAATTAATGTCAGTTACCCATTAGAGCTGGGTGGATTTTTCACCAGGATTTGAACTCGGGACCCCTAGGTTTGTAAGCCAAGCTTTTCCACTCAGCCATCACGCCTCTTTGTCTGTAGGTGTAGGCTCTTCATTAATTTGGAAACTGTGATCGATTAAATTAGTATTACACTGTAGAGTCTGATAAAGATTTTTTTTTTCAACACAACGCTCAAATGGTCACTTTTGTTAGAGAGTATTAAAAAATCATTAACAATTCAATACTTTTCATAGTGGCATCCATGCGGCCAATTGGGTGGCCCTACCGGCCCATTTGGGTAGCGGCCCACCGGGTATTTGCCCGAATACCCATATAGTCAGTCCACCCCTGGTTTTGATTTTAAAATCCCCCCATCCAGGCGAATTTGAGGCATGGGCGTAGCCTGGGGAGTTCTTGGTGTGTAACCCACACCCCCGAAATGAAATCTTTCTCACGGGGGTGTGTGGGGGGGGGGAATATGGTGATTAAGCTTGAGTTTGTATTTGCTAAGTACTTAATAGATGCTGCTACACGCTTCAGAATATCTCTGCAATACTGCTGATTTTTCAAAACTTGCGCATGAAACCTATGTAACAGTTCATCTGGTTCTGCGTTAAAAATTTCTTCTTCTAACTTCCACTTCAAAAGGCTTGTCTGTGGTGGACTTCTTCATGTTCTTTCAGTCTCTCATGTTTCTTCCATACGGTTTGCTCAATGTACTAGATGTCTTTTCTGATGCCTCAGAAAACAGTACACATGTAAAACAAAATAGTAATCCCAGGTGTGGAAAGAAGAGGAGCCAAGATCAATTGCAAATTTCTTCTGTTGGAAGCTTTCTAGTAAATCATGATGATGTCAACAAAACAAATTTTGGACATTCATTTGGGAGACCCCTTAAGTTGGGGTCTGGGGGGATCTTTAAATTCTCCTCCCCATCCCTCCACACTAGCTACACCACTGCTTATTGGAGATTTTCACGATAAGCTAAACAATGTCAAGGACGGAAGTTCCCCTTTCAGACCTTGTAGTCTATAGGGCAGATGATGTAAAGGTCATCTGGTTCTGTGGCCAACGGTTAATGAGAGTGTCATGTGGCCAACCGCCTATACTTTTCCCCAACTAATGTCAGGTACCCATTATACCTGGGTGGACTCAGAGGCGCCCGAAGATGCCGATAGTCTTCACCAGGATTCGAAACCCGGTCCCAAACGCTTTACCGCTCAGCCACCGCGCCTCCCAAGGACGGGAAATAAAACTTAAAACTTGCCAACTAAATGAAACAGATTTGAAAAACGGAATAGCCTCGAAAATTTGATTGTATAGTGCCTCTAAGCATGGGCGTAGCCAGGATTTTTTTCCGGGGGGAAGGTGTTTACATTACTTATATAAGTAGCTTGAATGATTCCCCTCGACCAAGGGAGTGAATGTTAGAATTTTATGTGCCATGTGTGTTAACAAAGTGTGTAAATAAATTCACTCATGAATCTGGCGTTATAGTGTTACCGTTTTTTATTTAGTGTAGCGTTCCTAGTGTAACGAGTGGTAGCTGATCGTGGTTCCGATCCACGGACCTCTGGGTTATTTTTTCCCCACCCACCAAATATATATATGTGGTGTGTGTGTACATAATTAATCTTTATTTTATTCTGACTCTTCATTCTTTCGGAAGACGTTTATTGTACCTAGAATATGTACTTCCTGGAGTTAGTGGAAAATTGCCAGCAAGGGGGTCTGGGGGAGCGTTGTGAGCTCCACCAGCGGGGTTCGGGGCGGAGCCCCACCACCAAACACTATTTCCGGTATTGAGAGCCAACAAAATGCATATTATGAATTATCTACACTGCATTATCCTGCTATTAAAAAGTTATTTCAAAAACCTAATCTGCTATTCTTACTTACTTAGATCCTCAGGTGCCGCTCGGCGTATTGTGCGGCAAGCTGCTTCCACAAAAATCTGTTACTGGCAATGTCTGAAGCCTTTTCCAACCTGCTCTGTTGTCCAGCATTGAAAGTTATACTAGGATTTCCCTGTTTGCGCTTTCCTCAAAATGGCCCCTATGTTATCGCAACTCTTATTATGCGTAATTCATTTTGTCGGAGAACTTGTCCCGCTAGCCTCATGCGACGCTCTGTCACAACCTTACTAAGTGATCGACTCCCAGTTCGCAAAAGGATTTCCATGATTAAGACTCGATTTCTATAACTGAGCTACATTTAGTCTTTTTCAATTTCGGCAGATGACTATTCACTGCACTTTATTAATGGAGCCCAGCCACTGGTAGATATTTGTAACCTCTCTTGACTGCGCTCTTGGAATTAGTGACTGTACTTTGCTTTAGATTTTATATCGAAATGGGAAGTTTTATCGTCAAAATCATCTGTTAGGGGATTTTAAAAAAAATAAAAAATTCTGAAGTTTTTTTTTTCAACACATTCAATAACCCCCTTAGTTACGCTCATAGAATTTGGTCAATTGAGTTTGAAGGGGGCTTTAAACTCAAAACCCCCTATGGCTATGATCTTAGCATTTTGAGTGTGTAATTTACTTTTTTTTTTTTTATTGAAGATATATTTATAGCTTCAAACCCCGCTGGAGGGGGTTTTAAACTCAAAACCCCTTTGGCTACGCTCATAGAATTTTGAATGTCTAATTTGCTTTTTTTATATTGAAGAGGTGGTTTTTAGCTGCAAACCCCGCTGGAGGGGGGTGGGGTGTTAACACAAAATCCCTTTTGGCTACGCTCATAGAATCTGGTGACTGTTGTATGGATCAAAACCCCCCTTAGCTATGCTCTTGGAATCTGGGAATTGTCGTTTACATTATTTTTTTTTTGGTTTTGTTTTATAGAAGAGGGGGATTTAACTGCAAAACCCTTGGTAGGGGGGTTTTAAACTCAAAAACCCTTTGAATGCGCTGGGGCTAGTGATGGTTTAATATTAAACTCTCTCCTTAAATAAACAAAGTCAAAGCAAAAAATTTGCCACTAAATTACCCCCCCCCCTGAAGTAGGGAATTTCATTTCGGGGGGGGGGGTAACCCCAACTTCTCCCACAGGCTACACCCATGCTTCAAAGGGCAAAGTTTGATAAAACTTTTTTAATAGATTATCAACACTTTTTTTTGTTCTGTACACCGAATACATAAAATAACAATTGATTGTTTCTCTTCAATAGATGCGCATTTCTAATAGATGCTACAGTGTTACACAATGTGCTTTACGGGAATAGATTCAACAGAACTAGTTTTTTTATGTTAATGTCAGAAGTGTAGGCCTACTAAAAACATGTAGAAAAACTTGGTGAGGGCGGTACGTCCAAATCTTTTGGTTTTGGCATTATTAAAATTGGATTCACAATTCAAATCTACACGTAAGCCAAGACAAAACTTTGAGAATGTACAGAATAAATAGGCGACACATTATAACATTTTTGATCTAGGAAATACAAAAAGTTGCCTTGTTGTCTTATATAGACCCGTTGGAAGAGGAGTTCCTTCTACTGAGTTGCTTTACAAGATATCTATACTGTTATTGTGTAAATTTTACCCATTGCTAAGGCGTAGTAAGGGGGAGCAAGTGGGCACGATGCCACGGGCGCCAAACTTAAGGGGTGTCACACGCAGAGGGGTGCCAAAAAAAAAACATTAAAAAAACGAATATGATTTTCTTTAAAGTTTCAACATTTTTAACAAGCAAACATTTTCACATAGAACTAATTACTGATGACATGACTTGATCTGTCTTAACAATTAGCGTTATGTTAAGCTGAATTCTACAACAGACTTCCACTCTGATGTATTCACCGTGTTAAATAAATGCGCTGTGTTTATGACAATCTGTCTAAAAGTGTGATTTGTGTGTGATCTAACATCAGGGCAGTATCATCCTACTAGTGTGATCTAACATTAGGGCAGTATCATCCTACTAATGTGATCTAGCATCATGGCAGTATCATCCTACTAGCGTGATCTAACATCATGGCAGTATCATCCTACTAGCGTGATCTAATATCAGGGCAATATTATCCTACTAATGTGATCTAGCATCATGGCAGTATCATCCTACTAGCGTGATCTAACATCATGGCAGTATCATCCTACTAGTGTGATCTAACATTAGGGCAATATTATCCTACTAATGTGATCTAACATCATGGCAGTATCATCCTACTAGCGTGATCTAACATCATGGCCGTATCATCCTACTAGCGTGATTTAACATCATGGCAGTATCATCCTACTAGCGTGATCTAACATCATGGCAGTATCATCCTACTAGCGTGATCTAACATCATGGCAGTATCATCCTACTAGCGTGATCTAACATCAGGGCAATATTATCCTACTAATGTGATCTAGCATCATGGCAGTATCATCCTACTAGCGTGATCTAACATCATGGCAGTATCATCCTACTAGTGTGATCTAACATTAGGGCAGTATCATCCTACTAGTGTGATCTAACATCAGGGCAATATCATCCTACTAGTGTGATCTAGCATCATGGCAGTATCATCCTACTAGTGTGATCTAACTTCAGGGCAATATCATCCTACTAGTGTGATCTAGCATCATGGCAGTATCATCCTACTAGCGTGATCTAACATCATGGCAGTATCATCCTACTAGTGTGATCTAACATCAGGGCAATATTATCCTACTAATGTGATCTAGCATCATGGCAGTATCATCCTACTAGCGTGATCTAACATCATGGCAGTATCATCCTACTAGTGTGATCTAACATTAGGGCAGTATCATCCTACTAGTGTGATCTAACATCAGGGTAATATCATCCTACTAGTGTGATCTAGCATCATGGCAGTATCATCCTACTAGTGTGATCTAACTTCATGGCAATATCATCCTACTAGTGTGATCTAGCATCATGGCAGTATCATCCTACTAGCGTGATCTAACATCATGGCAGTATCATCCTACTAGCGTGATCTAACATCAGGGCAATGATATCCTACTAATGTGATCTAGCATCATGGCAGTATCATCCTACTAGCGTGATCTAACATCATGGCAGTATCATCCTACTAGTGTGATCTAACATTAGGGCAGTATCATCCTACTAGTGTGATCTAACATCAGGGCAATATCATCCTACTAGTGTGATCTAGCATCATGGCAGTATCATCCTACTAGCGTGATCTAACATCATGGCAGTATCATCCTACTAGTGTGATCTAACATTAGGGCAGTATCATCCTACTAGCGTGATCTAACATCAGGGCAGTATCATCCTACTAGTGTGATCTAACATCATGGCAGTATCGTCCTACTAGCGTGATCTAACATCAGGGCAGTATCATCATAGTAGTGTGATCAACGTTTATTGATGAACTATGACCGGAAGTTACATAGGTTTTGTGAAATACTGTTAGACATCCAGTCTGAGCTCGGGTATTTTTATAGTGGAATATGGATTGTGCTGACAAAAAAAAAACAATCTTTAGGGGCAACAGAGTTAACAGAGCGATATTAAAATTAATTCAGGCGCCATTTTGCCATCATGGCGTAGAGGAAAGTAGCAGATGGTCTCTGAAAGAAACAGTTGGAGAGCTCTCACGAAGGCCGCGGGACATGCCCAGAAGAAAGACCTTGTAGAAGACAGGTGAAGAAGACGTAAATAGGCCCCTAACGGACAACTGCATCAGGTGCGGGAAAATATGCAGGTCGTGACTGGGTCTGCGTAAATATGTTGATCACTGCACTCATATTTAATCTTAAAAAAAAAAAAAAAAACAAGAAGCCATTGCCATTGTAATCGGAAATTATTTTTGTTTGACATTGAGGATACATCTTTAGCGTTTATTTTAATAAGTCCCCAAAACCATTCCTTGATTAAAACATTCTGTTGGTACAAGCAGTACCGACATAGTTGGAAGACTTTTGGCATTTGCTCTTGATGAGAGATAAAATAAGTCAAATAGAGTTCCTTATTTTATTTGTTTAATGCCACTTATTAGTTCATTTTCAATGTGGATTCCAGAAGATGAATAAACTCATTTTGAAATAGTGGTGATAGCTGTAAGTAGTTCCTGGTGTTACCATGACATTTAACTAATGAATTGATAGAAGTGACAAACCTAAATAACGATAATTGATTTTTAACATTTCTAGCCCTGATAACTTGAGATTTTATATTCCATTAAAATCCACGTAGAGGAAGATCTTGCATAAGTATTGATCTTATACAATACATTTTTGCTACCGATTCATGATTACATTTTAGAATAAGCGATCAAAATAATTAAGAAAATCCACGGAGTATTAGAGTGCTCTTTCGTACGGATAAAACAAACACAGCAGTAGAGTATTTTGTAGAAGTACAATTGTTGTAGATATTTTAGTTAGGTAATACATTCTAAGGTTATTTGTATTATATATCTAGATGGGGCTCAACAAAAAAGGCTGAGACGGATTTTGGGAGTCAGTTACACAGATCGGGTCTCAAACAAGGAAATCCTATGCCGAACTGGGAGTCGAACACTTAGTGAGGTTGTGACAGAGCGTCGCACGAGGGTTGCGGGACATGTTCTACGACAAAATGAATTACGCACACCATGAGTTGCGATAACATGGAAGCCAATACGAGGAAAGCACAAAGAGGGACGCCCTCGTATTACTTGGCGACACACCTTCATGGAGGACCTCAGAACAGTGGACACCAGGTGGGAGGAGGCTTCAGACATTGCCAATGACTGATCTTTATGGAGGCAGCTTGCCGCCCAATGCGCCGAACGGCTAATATCTATATATCTATATATACTCAGTGATTAGGTGCCGGCACTCAGTGATGAATTGCCTAACTTTTTACTCATATATTAATAATAAATGTTAAAATACAAGAAAAGTAATAATATTTCCCCACATTGAAAAAGGTGCCGGTACGCACAATATATATATCACGGGCGTAGCCGGGGGGGGGGGGGAGGTTCTTGTCTGATTTTTAGCTTTGATTTTTTTTTAAGGTGAGATTTTAAAACTAAACTTTCACTTGCCCCAGTACAACTAAGGCCTCCCAGGGGGTTTTGAGTTTAAAACCCCCTACCGGGGGGGGGAGCTCGAGTTTAAAACCCCCTACCCCAAGTGGGCAACATAAGAGGGATGTACGAAGGAATCAACAAGGCTCTCGGACCCTCCCAAAACAAGACAGCACCTCTGAAATTAACCACTGGGAAAATTATCACAGACAAGTGCCAACAAATGCACAGATGGGTGGAACATTACTCCGAGCTCTACGCCACAACAAGCTCAGTCTCTGACTCAGCCCTTAAAGCCATCATACAACTACCCACAATGAACGAGCTAGATGAAACACCCACCCTTTCAGAGCTCAACAAAGCCATAGACAACATTGCTGCCCGCAAAGCACCCGGATGCGATGGTATCCCCCCAGATCTTCTAAAATAATGCAAAACTACTCTAATCCAACCTCTACACGAACTGCTTTGTAAATGTTGGCAAGAAGGTGCTGTGCCACAAGACCTGCGGGATGCTAAAATCATTACACTGTATAAGAACAAAGGTTACAGAAGCGACTGCAACAATTACAGGGGAATCTCCCTCTTAAGTATTGTAGGCAAAGTCTTTGCTCGAGTGATACTTCCCAGGCTACAAAAACTCGCTGATCGGGTCTACCCAGAATCACAATGCGGCTTCCGCTCAGGGAGATCCACGATTGACATGATTTTCTCCATCCGCCAACTCCAGGAAAAGTGCAGAGAACAAAGGATGCCTTTATACATTGCGTTTATTGACCTGACAAAGGCCTTCGATCTAGTTAGCAGAGATGGCCTCTTTAAAATTTTACAGTTAATAGGCTGCCCACCCAAGCTACTAAATGTAATCATATCTTTCCACCAAAATATGATGGGCACAGTGCAATTCAACGGTGCCAGCTCTGAAAGTTTCAGTATAAGCAGCGGAGTTAAACAAGGATGTGTCCTGGCCCCAACCCTCTTTGGAATACTATTTTCACTGCTAATCCACAACGCGTTTGACAAATCCACTGAAGGCATCTATCTCCATTCCAGATTTGATGGCAAACTCCTAAATATTGCCAGACTGAGGGCCAAAACTAAAATCAGAGCCACCCTCGTAAGAGATATGCTATTCGCGGTTGACGCAGCGGTAGTGGCACACACACAAGAGGAACTTCAGTCACTAATGTCCCGCTTCTCTCAGGCCTGTAAAGAATATGGCTTGACTATTAGCACGAAGAAAACAAATGTTATGGGACCACCTACTACAGCACCACCCTCCATCCTCATTGACGATAACAAGCTGGACGCCGTAAACGAATTCTGCTATCTGGGATCCACAATTACAGATGACCTGTCCCTAGAAGAGGAGATGAAAAAAACGCATAGGGAAGGCTGCCTCGACATTCGCTAGACTCAGACTAAGAGTTTGGGATAACCATAAGCTAACCACGGTGACCAAAATGGAAGTCTACAAGGCATGCGTTATGAGTACACTGCTATATGGCAGTGAATCATGGACCACCTACGCAAAGCAAGAGAGAAAACTTAACTCATTTTATTTGAGATGTCTCCGTAGGATCTTGAATGTCACATGGAAAGAAAAAGTGTGCAATACTGAGATCCTTGCGCGATCAGGTATTCCCAGCATTTTTACAGCCCTCAGACAACGCCGTTTGCGCTTGCTTGGACATGTTCGCCGGATGGAAGACAAGCGCATCCCGAAAGTCATCCTCTATGGTCAACTCGCGACTGGCACAAGAAAAACTGGTCGCCCCCATCTCCGTTACATAGATGTAATAAAACGCGACCTCAAATCAGTGAACATCAATACTCACAATTGGGAAGACATAGCTCTAGATCGCAACATGTGGAGAGAGACAGTGACAAAGAAAGCTATGGACAGTGAAAGTACATGGGTCTCAGCCCAGGAAGAAAAACGCACAAACCGAAAAACGGCCAGCTCCTCTACCACCGAAGCAAAAGCCAAGGGGACCCTAACTTGCGCTATCTGTGGACGGGAGTGTCTCTCCAAAATAGGGCTCCACAGCCACATGAGCAAGTGTGCTCTGAGATGAACCATAGTCGTCCTACGACTGAAGGAGGCCAATGATGATATATATACATGTATATATATATATACATACGTATATATATATATATACATACGTATATATATATATATATACATACGTATATATATATATAAATATACATACGTATATATATATATATATACATACGTATATATATATACGTATATATATATATATATATATACATACGTACATACACATATATATATATATACATGTATATATATATATATAATGTACATAAACGTAACTATAAAGTTAGTTCCAATATAAATCTGTAAGGTGAAAACCAGTGTTTGTATATAGATTACTATAAATATAAGATTTGTTCTGTATCAAATAATAACTGGCATTATAATAATCTCTTCTTCACACATGTTTGACGATCACCTAAGAAAGGTAAATGTACTTTTCAAAATTACCACAGTGAATAGTAGTTATCACCCCTTTTTAATAAATAAACAGGTAAGAAATTAGGTTTTTTTTCTCCTTGGCTCTACTGTTATTTGCCAAATTGTTTTGCTTGGTGTCTTGGTGTTTCTGTTTTAGTGTTTACATTTTAAAGACTACGAAAAGCTAACGTTGAATACGTAAAAATGAACGCAATCAGACAGTTCACATTTTGAGCTGAGTAACCATGTCAAAACTGCACCCCTTTTTTTTTTTTACTATTCTCTGAATATCAGAATTTATTAATGTATATTATTTGCGTAAGACTAACTGATTATGTATCAAAAGATCTCAGCAACTGCCAATCGGGTTCCTATGAAATTTCGTACACATGTTCCTATTACCTCTTAGGTGCTTGTTGAGAAACAATTTTGACTTATTCGCAGGCGATTCACACTTCACAGCCTGAAAACCGCAAATCACGAAAAACCGCAAGCTTTCTATTATATATATATAGCCCCGAGCAATGCTTCTCAGCCTCACCGTGGCGCTCGAGCCATTAGTAATAGAGATGTAATAATTGACATCTGCTTGGATCTTTCCCAGTTTGTTTCAACAGGGAGATGGGGGGAAGCTTCCATAGGCTTAAAGTTCCAAGAGTCTTAGAATCAACTCTTAAGATAAGAAGAAGACTATTTCTGAATATATAAAACGACAATACAAATAGTACAAACAAAAAAAAGACTTCCTGATCAACACAGAAATCCATTAAAAAATGTATTAGTTAGTTAACTATTTGTAACGCATTTTTTCTTATCTTAAACAAGGGGAGGAGATCGTACTTCACAGATGTGATGGTATAAGTTGAATTAGTCCCCTTGAGGACTCGAGCTTGGAGTGAACATTTTTTATTCATATAAAAAAAACGATATAAACATTCACCAAGATACCCCCCCCCCTTTCCCTCCCTCTTTCCCAACTGGTCCAGACAAGTGATAGGATCATTGAGAAAGCTATGCGCTAAACAAATCAATTGGTAAAAATATTTTAATCTCACAGATTTATTTTTACAAGGCTTAGGCTACATTAACTCACTTTGTCTGTCTGTCAATCTGTCTGTCTGTCTGGTAAAAAGTGTGTGCACGTTATTTCTCCCAAACCCATTCTCGGATCAAGTTGAAACTTGGCACAATTATTCATAGGCACAGACAAGAAATGAGTCAATACATTTTAAAAAGTAACTACTTTGTCATTTAATTACTGGTTGTCACGTACACAGTATCTATATTTAGCTCGTCAATTACCTCGGGTTATTTCTCACGTGGAGATATGTTAATTAGTGTAACTTGGGCTGCATTTATTGGTTGCAATGAGCTACGTGGGACACGTGACATTGCTTGAGCCCGGGAAGATTCTAGTTTTTTTAGTCAGTCATTGTATGGAACTTGAAAGTGGAAACATCTACTAATGTCTTGTATTAGAACTCAATTATATTATTTTGTAGATCTATCATTTTATTCAAGTACGTTTAACCATTGTAATTATTTGTGAATAGCTTTTTCAAGTTCTGAATTAAAGTAATTGTTTTAGAGGAAGAGAAGTTTCTTCATTGAATATAATAACATACTTAGATCGACTTAGCGATTGACAACTTCTAGATGATCAACTGGCAACATTTTGAATGATCGTATTATCAACTAGATCTAGCTACTTCTATACGATCATCTTATTAAAGGAAGATTTCAAGATCCTCGGCAATCACGATCATCGTTAGTGTGATATAAGTCAAGATAATCTTCAACGTGACATCTATCATTGCATCTTCATAGATCTTGACATCTGACATCCACATTAATTGATGGTTGTGATATCTGGCACCTCCGACCTTCGATAAAGATCATCAAAAGATCATCAAAAAGATCATCAAAAAAAATTATTTTTTTTCATGATCTAAGGAAAAATTTTCAAAACTTCGTCAATTACAAAACTTCGATTTTCTTCAACTTGAGAATAGTTCTACTGTGTTCAAAGGTCAGTTTGGTTATCGATATCTTATCTATAACTCTCGAGATCTAATATTATTATTTTGTATTGGCATTGGCAATAAGACCAATATCATTTAACTGGCACGATACATAAGCCCAGTAATATTAAGCTGGCATAACATAAGCCCAGTATTATTTAACTGACACAGTAGATAAGCCCAGTATCATTTAACTGGCATTAGTATTATAGATAAGCCCAGTAGCAATTACCTGGCACTATAATCTATCAAGTAGACATTTCTACTATTTGATATCAAGTCAATCGTACAAAAAGACAACTTTAATACTACAAGTTCTACTAGATCTACAATCTCAAGAGAGAGAAAGTTCATGGCCTTGTACGGCTCAGCAATATTTCATTAACCTGATACGGTTCCATAAATCTACACTTCCTACAACGACTCCAGTAGTAGACATAATCCTACTGTTCAAGATTATTAGCCAGTGACGGCATAACTAACATTGTTACATTCAAAAAGTACTATATTAATATTCAAGTTAATATATAATAAAAACACAAGAACTATACAATGGATTCAAAGCCTGGAGATAGAATGTCAGAATATCTTGACAAAGGAAAAATATTGAAATTACTGCCACATGAATTAATGGCCTGGGCAAAAGAGCAAACAGATATAGACGAAGAAAAAGAAGCAAAGCTACGTCAAGAAGAAATTGAAGAAAAACGAAGACAAGAAGAAGAAAAACGTGAAGAAAAACGAAGACAAGAAGCAGAAAAACAAAGACAAGAAGCAGAAAGACAAAGAGAATATGAGACGAAGAAACGGCAAGAAGATAAAGAAGCTGCTGAAAGACAAAGAGAACATGAAAGGGCACAAATGGAATTTGAAAAATTGAAAATGCAACATGAAGAAAATAAACTAAAGTCAGACTCAAAATCAACAGAAGCCAACACTAATCAAGCAAGTTCCAATGTCTTTGATCGAAATAAACTCATGTCAAAGATTCATTCATTCAATGAGTCTACAGACAACATGGACTCATACCTTACTAGATTCGAGGAATTAGCAACAACGTCTGGTTTACCAGAAGACCAGTGGTCAAGTTCCCTCCTTAGTTTACTGACAGGAAAAGCAGTTGACATTTGTTCGCAGTTGTCGGTCAACGAGCGCAGTGATTATCATGATATCAAGGAAGCTTTATTACGCCAGTACGGTGCAACGTCAGACAACTATAGAAAGAAATTCTATAGTTCAAGACCAAAACAAGATGATGATCCTCAAATTTTCGTTTCCAACATGACCATGTGGTTCGACAGGTGGATATCTCTTGCTAAAGTGGAAAACACTTATCAAGCTATCAGACAACATATTATCATTGACAATATCACGCATGCTCATTCAGAAGACATCCAATCTTATATAATTGAAAGAAGTCCTTCTGATATTCCAACGTTAACCAAAATCATCAGACAATATAAAGCTGCTTATCCAAACAAGCCAGTCAAACCAGCAGCAGATGAAAACTTTGTCTGTTTTTCAGAAGACAAACGAAATTCACAGTATACAAAATATGACAAAATAATTTGCAATAGATGCAACAACATAGGACATTTTGCTTCTCAATGCCGCACCAGGATTATTGAATGTTCATATTGTCATATGAAAGGTCATCAAGCCCATGAATGCAGAAGAAAGCAGTTCAGCACCAGCAATCCACACCCTGGCAAACAAGCTACAAGAAATCAAAAATATACTGAAAGACCTCGTTACAGAAGCCACTCTCAAGACTCTAGACCACGACATGTGTATAAGAAGAACTTTTCTAACAGAAATGATAGAGATGAACATTCAACCATGACTGTCATAGCGAAAACAAATGGTCTTAAATTCTATCCAGGTTGGGTAGGAAATCAAAAAGTACAGGTGCTACGTGACACCGGAAGCACATCTATATTAATCAAGAAACGTTTTGTCAAGTCAAACCAACTAACAGGCAAATCAGTTCAAGCCACAGCATTCAATGGCACTGTCAGCAGTCTACAAGAAGCTATAATACACATTAAGACACCATTCTTTAGTGGTCCAACAGAAGCCTTAGTTATCCGCGACTTACCAGTTGACTTAATCATCGGCAACATCGAAGGAGTCAGAGACTGCACACCACAAGAACTTTTAGAGTGGGCAAACAACATTGAACGAAATCAAGATTGTTATGCAGTAGTAACCAGATCAATGACCAAACCCAAAGAACAATTTTCAACTGAACGAGCAAGCCAAAAAGAAACAATACCTAAGACTCAAGGACAGATCATTCAAAAGGAGACAGAACCAGTAATCAGAACATTACCTGAAAATGACGATGTACTGCCGCAATTCCAACATGATGAATTCAAACATGAACAGAAGATCGATTCATCATTGCAAAGACTTTATAAGAAGGCGCAAGCAAACAAACAATCAAAATTCACAGATGAACCATATTTTCAGAATGGCATTCTTATGAAGAACAGTCACAATAAGAACGAAACAATACAACAAGTACTTGTACCTCAAAGATACAGAAGAGAGATATTGGCAACAGGACATAATATTCCACATGCAGGTCATATGGGTGTAACCAGAACGAAGAAAAGAATCCTTCAAGAATATTATTGGCCTAGCATGACCAAAGATGTCAACAAATATGTTAACAATTGTCCAGATTGTAAAAGAGACAATCTTAAAAAGAAGCAAAGTCAAAAGCAATCTAAATCAATCAAAACAAAGAACGAACCAGACTTCAAAGTCAGAACCGACAGCAATGAATATATACATCATGACTCAAGTAAATCTACAGGAACATTACTGGCCACTACATGTCCATCCCTACCTGTTACTACATGTCCATCCCTACCTGATACTACATGTCCACCCATACCAAGTACTTTCCCATCCCTAACCACTGATGATAACTTTATACATCAAGACTTGAGCAAGACTGCATCTGCATCATTATCTACCAATACTATGGCATGCATTGAAAATTCCTGCTACAATCAAGACAAGTCTCATGAACAAGAACCAGAAGCAGATAACAAAGAAACTTTTATTCAATAAACTTTGACTATACCAGACAAAAGAAAAACTATTCAATCTGACTCTACCACTCATACAAGTATTCCTCATTTGAAAGACTGTGAGTCAACTAAAGAAGCCATTACAACCATGAACTTTGAAAGTCAAAGAATAGTACATGAACACATAAAATCAAGACAGTTTGTTCAAGGAGATAAAGTCAATTTACTGTTACCAGATTTGAGTAACAAGCTGTTCTACAAATGGCAAGGTCCATTTCACATCACCAGAAAGATTTCCAACCTGCTTTATGAAATCAACATCAACAAGGTTACCAAAGTACTTCATGTTCATATGTTTGAACATTACCTTGAAACAAATAATGAAGACATCAAAGCAGAAGTTGAACATTTTACAAGCTTAGCAACTATCACTGAAGAAGAAGAAGAAACGTCATCAACACCCATTCCTGAGATAGATGTTTCATTACCAGCATCAAATCTAATTGACACTCTTAAGGTCATCACTCTGGATGACATAGCACTACAGAAAGTGAAGAACATTAAAGTGTTTATAGACGATAATGAATTCTTTACTAGTGTTTCTGAAACATTTCCAGTATTGCGATTGGAAAGAAACTCAGAAAGCAACACCATTGACAACACCAAGTTTCATCCTCCATCCACTCAAAGGGCAAATTTTCTTCAGAAAGGAACAAATGAACTTCTTCAACATTGCTTTATGGATCGATTGAACTCAGACCTGTTCAGTCATTGCTCTATTGAACATTCTAACGCAAAGCACTCTGCTACCATTGCTCTACAGCGTCAACGTTCATCAACCAGAAAATTGAGTTTTGGTTTCGGACAGTTCTTATTTTCACCAAACTCAAACGCGGTTCAATCAGACATTATCTGTGTGATCAATATGACATGGAGACTACAGCTTCATAAACTGAAAGACCTTTTCTTCAAGTTTAGAAAACGAACATGCACAACCATGACAGCAACTCAGAAGGGTTCCGAACTTCACACTTACATTCTACATATGTACTGTAGCATATTTAGTGTCACTTGATCCATTATCATTTATACTCGTCAAGGAAAAACAATATTCAGTTGTACTTAATCAATTAATTAATTTGTCTACTCATTTTTCCCACAGGTGTTATATATTAGATTATGTTACATTTGTTTCAGCACCGAGCAACCCATCGAGCAAGGTCACTAATCCAAGATATATTTAATCAATTACTTTGTTTATTATGGTTCAGCACCTTTGCATATGACATGCATTAATCATCTTAATTTTTATATCATGTGTATTTTATTTCAGGTCTAATATTATTGCATATATCCTATTATAATGGTACAGATACATGACATATAATTGAAATTTTCATTGCTTTACACACATTGCAATTTGTATTACATTTAGTGTCATTATTCAGTAAATTGTCATGTACTATCAATCATTTTTCTGTCAATTTTTCATATGTAATATATTTTTTCATACATTTTTTCATGCACACATTTTCACACGAGTATTATTACCCAAATGAGCTACACATATACAGTTAACATTTATCTTGTATTATTTTATATGCATTTCTATTATCAAACAAATGCTTAAGAAAGCGAGGGGTAATATGTCACGTACACAGTATCTATATTTAGCTCGTCAATTACCTCGGGTTATTTCTCACGTGGAGATATGTTAATTAGTGTAACTTGGGCTGCATTTATTGGTTGCAATGAGCTACGTGGGACACGTGACATTGCTTGAACCCGGGAAGATTCTAGTTTTTTTAGTCAGTCATTGTATGGAACTTGGAAGTGGAAACATCTACTAATGTCTTATATTAGAACTCAATTATATTATTGTGTAGATCTATCATTTTATTCAAGTACGTTTAACCATTGTAATTATTTGTGAATAGCTTTTTCAAGTTCTGAATTAAAGTAATTGTTTTAGACGAAGAGAAGTTTCTTCATTGAATATAGTAACATACTTAGATCGACTTAGCGAATGACAACTTCTAGATGATCAACTGGCAACATTTTGAATGATCGTATTATCAACTAGATCTAGCTACTTCTATATGATCATCTTATTAAAGGAAGATTTCAAGATCCTCGGCAATCACGATCATCGTTAGTGTGATATAAGTCAAGATAATCTTCAACGTGACATCTATCATTGCATCTTCATAGATCTTGACATCTGACATCCACATTAATTGATGATTGTGATACTGGTAATTAATTATTTTGTTTGATACCAACAAGGGAAACTAATACTTCAGTATTCACATACATGGATGAATTTGTTTGGTTTAAATAATTGTTAACGCTATTTCTCCCTCACGAAGTCTCCAATCAAGTTGATACTTTAAACAACAGTACCTAACAAAACATGTACTTTAAACAACAGTACCTAACAAAACATGTACTTTAAACAACAGTACCTAACAAAACATGTACTTTAAACAGAAATACTAAATTAGTCAATTAATTATTATTTGTAATTAATTCTTTTTGTTTAATATCGAATAAGGGAAATAACCTCTACATTAATGATAGATATAGTTTTAAGGGTGGACTTCATCCCCTTTGGATAAGTTTTTTTTTTTCTAAAAGCAATTTTAGCGGCCCCCGAAAGGGGAAAAGACGCTATTCGTTTTGTGTGGCCTGTCTGTCCATTCGTCTGTCCAGTTTAGATCTCGTAAACTAGAAAAGATAGTGAAAAACCGACTTCATAATATTTTAGACCATTCAAAGTTCTGATACAACGACTACTTTTTTTCTTTTTTGAAAGAGAAAAATCTAATTTTTAAAATCACTTATGCAAGCATTTTTTTCATAAAAATACACCACTTTTACAACTATTCACTATTATTAGTAACAAACACGAGGCTCTTTACCAGGGGAGATCATTACTTACCTAATTTTAACACATTTATGCAAACGGTTGTAGATTTTTGTCATTTAAAAAAATATATTTTTATTGTTAAGATATGTAAGTTCTGTTATAATAAGTACTATATTTACACACAAAAAATGTTTACTATTTTTTTAAAGAGAAAAAATCTATTTAGTATGCATATAAGTCAGACATAATTTAAAACAACAATAAATAAGTTGGTTTTTTTTTAGAACCACATAATAACGCACACCGCTATCAATGAAGCAAGGAATATGACAGAATAGAATGTCAGAGGATGTGTTTATTAACAGTTAAACAGTGACTTCAGCCATCAATACACAAGAGTCATGCATTTAATTCCACCAGTCCTTTCCTACCCAAATTTCCCAGTGTCGCTTCAGGTCCTTAATCCAGTTCACTGGTACCACGAAGAACGGCTTCAGTTCCAGACAGCTCAAGACTCCAATCTCTTGCTGATCACTTTAGTGACATTTTGGCCGGATCCTAGCCATCCTTCTTTGTCGTATCCACGTGTCGTCTGCCACTCGTGTTGAACAGTGCGCTGGTGCGCACCATAAGCATAAGCGGAAACAGAGTTGAGAGTTATAAGAATACATTGACTTCAGGACTTTAACTTGAAAAGGCCCTCAGCTAGTTCGAGATGTCTAGTAGGCCTAGCAGTACACTACAACTACACTGTCTTCACAGAGAAATAATTTAGATCTAAATGCAAAGCTTTGTTAGCAATATTTCAATGTCTGATGCAGCAATCGTGCACCTTCGTGCTGTTTTTTTTTTATGGAAAAGGGGGGGGGGAGGACCAAAAACTGTAGATATTGACATTTATAAATGTCAGCTTTCAAAAACATAATTGGGTGAAATTGTAAATAAAAAATAGTTTTCGGTACATTTAACCGCTGCCGTTTCAATCGTGGAAAAAGTTTATATAGTTGTTCTATATATACCCGAAAAGTAAAAATGGTTAAATTTTGGTATTTAATTGCCCAGAGCAAGTGGGAGAAATAGTAATGGTACGTGATCAGGGCCAATGATCTATCTATGTATTTATCTAATTATATATCTATCTATCTAACACACACACACACACACAAAGAGACGTAGCTAGCCATCTGCGGGTGGTGCAAGCCGCATGGGGCATCAAACTAAGAACAAACTTTCTCAGTAAAAACAGCACATGGTACATCCATGAACAGACAGAAACTCCGGTATTTCAAATGTCAAGTGAAATCTGGCCTACAGAGCTTCGATCAGTCCAATGGTCTCTTTGAATTTCTGCAGGTAACACTTTTACACGTCCACTCTTTACTGAGAAACATTGTCTTGGTGTGCATATTTCTGACAGTTGTTGTAAATCTGGCTATAGGCGTAAGTTGATCACATATTAATATTGAAATCCACTATGAAAACTTTGAGACTCACTAATTTGGCAATTTGGTCCATTAAACAAAAGCTGGTGAAAAACAAATGATTTCGATAAAATTATAATTAGCCAGCAAGAAAGCACGTAAGATTAATTTTAGTGTCTTTTTATTAAATATTGCAAGTGAGCAAAACACTTGAACAATGAATGAACATACATTTGTACAGAAAAACGTCTTTATTCTGTTTTCTTTCTTCACGCACTGGCCAGCATAAAACCTAACTACACCGCTGCACACATATCTTTAGGTTTGTGTTTGTGTGTGTGTGTGTAAAAAAGAAAAAAACTTTACCACCCGGAAAAAAATAAAATTGTGGCTCCGGCCATGCCCTAAAACACCAAGCTTTGTTTATTACAGTAAACTGTGGTCTGAAGTCGGTATATCTAGAATTTAGATGCATGTCTTATATAAAGGCCTGTTGTGTGTTTAGATCTATACCAGTGATTCCCAAAGTGGTCTATATAGACCCCCAGGGGTCTACGAAGACTTTAAAGAGGTCTACGAAAGTGAAAAAAAAAATTGATTGGGGGTCTATGAGATGTCCACCGGGGTCTACGATAATGGATTTCATATCAGCAGGTCGTGACCTTTTTTTTTTACATCTTATTAAATGGAATTATTTAATACACTAATATATTATTTGCACCTTAGTTAATCCTTTAAATTTTTATCCTGTTATGCAAATGAAAAATTGTTGCATTTCATTTCAATACTTATTTCAATAACTTAATTTTGTCTACATGTAACTAATGTTTAACAAAAAGAAATGTAGATTGTACAGCGTTGATTATTTAAAATTTGGATTCATTACTTTCTTAACACACAAGCGGTTGAATAAGTGCCTTTTTATTACGATATGATATGAATTACGCTGGATGATCATCTGAGACAATGCCACCCTGATAAGAAGATAAAGGTTTGAAAAACTTTCGAATACTTATAGATAAAGTTCAGAATAGACCAAAAAATCTATATTCGACATCATGAAGACAAGATGATGGTGAGAGTCTTACAATCTCTCTTTCATCATCATCATTATCTCTTTACTTATAGCAAAATACGGGAAACACTATAGGAAAAAAACATTGATTTTACCAGCCCTTGAAACTATTTCAAAAACTGTTTTACACAAACTATCTAATATTACTAAAAGAACTTCTTTAAGCAAAATACAGTACAATAACACATCGGAGGTATTAGTTATAACATTAAAAGCTTCTTGTGTAATTCTTTGCAAACGACATACACAGTTTGTGATCAGCGGCGTCACAGGCTCTGACAGAAAGTAGCGCTGTGTGCTGCAAACTGCCTAATGGTCCCCGGCTTCTGATTTTTATCAGAGTTGACTTCTGAAGCCTTTGCCTTGATTGGATATAGCTGCAAGGTAGCACAGGTTCGAATTCAGAGTTTTCCTTCTTCTAGATCGAGGGCCGCATCAAAAAAATTTGGGGAATGGAGGGCCGCATGTACTTACTAAATAGAAAAATTCGCTAGCTAACTGTGTATAATGTCTTTTAATTCACATTTATACCATATGATGCATTTACAATTCATTTTTTTACACTTGCAATAGAGGAATTTTTACATCACTACATTTCACCACAAATCTACAGTTAGTTGTACTTAATGTAAAGTAATTAACTGTTTACACTCTGCAAAATGTTTTGGAACTGTTGAACTAGCTGACTAGTTGTTATCATTGTGATGCTGACTGCATCGACCTGTTCTTATACTTGTTTACTTTCAAACAAGAGAAAATGATGGTTCACAGATGCATGGGCACCCAGATAGTTTGAAAGTTTAGCAGCAAAGTTGTTTTTTTTTATAAAGTGTGAAAATACAGCTTCTGGCATCCAAAAAACCCCCTGCGGAAGAAATGACTGACCCTAACTACAGATCATAATTTGCTTCTGGAGCTGAAACAGCTTCTGCATGAAATGAAAGCTGAGGAGATTGTAAACTGGTTCCAAGCTCTTGACGTCTTGAAATTTGCTTTCAAATTCCAAAATCAAGGAACCCAAAATAAATCTTGAACATTTTAGCCATTTCACTAGAAATAGTTTCACCTTCCAGCAAAAGAAAATGACAAAACCTGTTTTCCCTTGCTTGCTTTGAGAGATTCCATATTCTCCTCAACACCCTGTCCGTGTTAAACCAGCGGATACTACTGTGGTACCAAACATCGTATTTTTTTTTCCCAAAATCTTTAAGTATTTCCCTGAACTGCCTGTGGTTAAGACATCTAACTCTGATAAGTTTAATCACTGAGATAATTGGGTCAATACTATGTTTGATATTAAATGCAGTTTAGAGTTCAGAGTTCATAATTGGCATATTGTTCTTTTAATTTGTTTTTCTCAGTCAAAGCACGGACTCCGTCAGTTGTTACACTTGCCATTTTGTTCCATGCCAACTTAACACTTTCAACACAGTTCTTCATAGTATGGATAAATGAGTTTGTATCTTTGACTGAATGTTTTGAAATAAAAATATTCGTTTACTTTAAACTTTTTCAATGACTTGTAATAAAAAGAGTCAGAAATTTCAATTATATATATATATATATATATATATATATATATATATATATATATATATATATATATATATATATATATATATATATATTAATCAATACAATGCAAATATATTAGAAATATTTCTAATATATTTGCATTGTATAATCCGTGAGTACACATGATTTCTGTAGGTGTACGCGGGCCGCATAAAACACTCGGAGGTCAGTAATTTGCCCACCCCTGTTCTAGATGGATCTCTATAACTTAAAATGCAGCTTTTAATTACTTTTTCATTCTTTCACTCATGGGTGTTAGAAATTTGTTTTTAAAAAATTGCAAAAATGCAACATAAGCTAAGCAGGGGGTCTACCAAAAAACAGAAAACATGTCTTCGAGACAAAAAGGTTTGGGAACCACTGATCTATACGTACGCCGCGGCTCAAGCTACCTAGATTTAGATGGCTTGAATAAGAGTTCGCTATTATAGGCCTACAATTATAGATTATCCCAAGTGTTACATTAGCATTGTCCGTTTGCTTATAAAACTAATAAAGATATATACAAATAATAATTGTCACTCTGCCATATGTCGAGACTTAAGTTTTAAATCTAATTTAGTCCTAACTCCACTATAATAAAGCTTACAAATAGATAAATAAATAAATAAAATATAAATTTAGACTACATCCAAATCTTGCATCTAATTACAATGTTTTAAATCCATTCTATGCCACTTATTTAAATTAAATCTTAGAATCGAAAGGTGAATCTAAAAATTCAACTTAGAATTAAACTACACGTATTTTCCGCTAGATCAACATACTATATCTAGATCTAAAACACAGGCCTCCACTAATGTAATCTGGAACTGGAAAGATAGATATTTGCATTTTTTTTTTACAAGGAACCGCCCTATTTTGTTAGAAAATCTACACTTAAAAATATTAAAATATTTCTTTAAAAAAAAATAGTTTAATTTTTCGTAGGTCTAATTTTTTTAGCCTTATTATTATTTTTTTATTAGGCGATAACAAAATGAAATAAGAGATTTTGTTTATTATATTTTAAAAATTAAGTGGAAACAAATCTAAAGCTGTCAAAGTTGACAGACGCTGTCAATCATCAATCAAATATGTCAAACTCGTCCTTCCTTACGCTCTCGTAGCGAATATAAAAAGGAACAAGGTCTATAGAGACAACACAACTCGCTAGCGCATATTCATTGCGCAGATGTTAAAAAGAACTAACACCATTGTGATTGGCTACTTTTTTTTATTCTATTCATTATGTATTCAGGCCGCCATTGCACTTTGTTAACAGAGTTGAAATGACCAAATAAAATCTTTTGGACAAAAATTAAGGTGGCAGAAACTCTGCATACATTAATCATTGTGCAGAGTTCCCATACAGTAACGTAGACTCTAATTACTTGTTTTTATTATTTATTTCTGTTTGACACACTTTTTGTGTGTGTGACAAAATAGTCCGAATATCATTCAAGATGGACGAACAACAAAGGCTTTCACATCCCCCAGGCCAAGTCAACATGTCCAATGTGATGGCTCCGCAAGGATACGATGGTGGATATGGCCAAAGTGATCATGGTGAGCAACGAAAGCAAGAAATAGGAGATGTGCTGCAACAGATTATGACAATAACAGATCAAAGTTTAGATGAAGCTCAAGCACGGTGAGCACCAAAACTTAAGTGTCTTAGACTTAAAGACCAACTGAAGAGGTTTTGGGGTCAATCACAGAAACCGTTTTAATACTTATTTTCTTTAATATAATGCTTAAAAAAACGTGTATGCAAAATATTTTTTATAACTTTTCAGCCGTTAATGAGATATTAGCATTTTAATGTGGGTTTTAGGGACACTAAAAAGTCTTAGTCTCGTAGCCATTCGAGATGTCTTTCTCCCTCACTACACGGGTCCTAGACATCATAGTATGGAAATTAGGTCACGCTACTAAATTTAGAGGTAAGCGAATTAATGTTCGTCGGATTAGCATAGATCTAGTCAAGCGTACTAGTATCGAGTTTTAGTCCACCGTACAACGTGGATCAGTCTGCTTGTTACAGTCCACGTGTGGTTTTTATTAGCAAGCCGGTTTAACTTAGATCCATTCATGCATACCCAGTATTTGACCACAACACAGTGTGTCTGTCCACCATATCGTGCAGTACACCTGCAATGCTTTTTTATCAATCACCAATTCTTTCAATTACCAGTATTTTTCGTTCTGATAACGATGATGGTAAAATAGATCTATATGCTAGAAACTTTGGTTGCAGAAACAGCTCCTTGACTAATGGAATTCACTTATTTAAATGCCCTTGTAATGATAATGTGTAATTGTGTGTAGAGATGGGGTGGGGAGAAACAAGTCAAAGCTAGATAGTTACTTGCACACTAAGTACAAATTCAGCTTCCTTAACTTATAAGATTTAAAAATTAAAGAGTTATCCCCATATTGCAAGCAGTTAGCTCAATGAAAAACTGAGATATCAATGAAGAGCTCAATTTGTTTTTCGTAATGCAGTTTTAAAGCAGAATTGCTAACTAATAGTTAACTTTTATTTTTTCTTATATTAACATATTTTCAAAGTAATGGAATATTATCAGAATACTTTAATTTAAATAAGATAGCAAGAGCAGAAACAGCTGAGGTAATATATTTGATCAGTTAGGTTCAAGCTATTAAATATTTCAAGTTCTAATATTAAATTATTTATCTCGCTAAATAACTTTTGGGTGCTAAATTTTCTTTAAAATATCTTTGTAAACAGTGTCTTACTGGAAATATTAACAAGTCATTAACTAATTTATAAATATAAACAAACTATACATTCCGCATTTATAATAATTTTTTTTTTCATCGTCTGCGTCTGTCTTTAGCAAGTTCGTGAGAGCTTTTCAGTCGTTTCTTTCAAAGGCAATCTGCTTTCCTATATGCCAAAGAAACCACTGGTTTGTTTGCATAATGAATTTAGATGTGACAAAATATACAAGTTGCAACTGGGTTCGTGTGGTCAAGAAAGTTGAAATTTATCCAAAAGAATATTTTTTCACTTTTGAGTATTTATAAAAAAATATTAACAAATTTGTTAATTCTAAAAATTTAAGACAACGTTAGCTTAAAACAAACCAACTGAAAATATGATAATAATAATAATAATCTTTATTGTCCTTGTATAAGACTTATTTATTAAAGATTATTGTCATGACCATATAAAACTGACAGGATTTCTTCTAAGCCATTGAGTGTCGTAGCATCAGCTTTTAGATTGATAAGTAAAAGATGCTCAACAGTCTTATAAAATAACAGTCCAGCTGGCATAACACACAATCAGGCAGCCATTCACTGTTGGACGCGTCAGATCATCTTTTAGCCAATGTCAGGTTTCTACAATAAAATAATAAAAAATATATTAATATATATATATATATATATATATATATATATATATATTAAGGGGAGGTACACCTAAAAAATCTATTTACGTTAATATTTATCAGAAATTTATCAAACTTGTATGGTTGATACAGTAATTCATCCTGATTTTAAAAACATAGAAAAAATGTGTTTGACTTTTGTGGTTGCCATGGAAACGGCCGCCATCTTGTTTTTTGTATATGATTTTTAAAATGCTATTTCTCTTTAACTAATAGACAAATATAAGTCAAATCTGTTTCATTTGAAAAAGAAAACAACAAAGAATAAAGTGACATCTCAAAATTTATTATATTTTAATATTTGTTTTTAAAATGTAACAGTAAAGTTAATCATTCATTTTTTTAAAGAAAAATATATATTTTTTTACATTCATGTCCATAGAAAATGAAAACCTAACAAGATATTTAAAAAATCAAGATGTCACATGAAAGTATTACAATAGATCTTTAAGTGTTTCAAATTTCATGTAAATATCTGTAATGGTTCTAAAGATATATAAATTTTAGTGAATGCATTTTTGGAAAACGGCCATTTTGAGAAAAACTGATTTTAAATAAAATGATGTTTGTAAAACTAAGTTAACTAACTATATTTGAATATATAAAACTTGTAAGTTAAAGAACAACATGTAAACTAGTGTTATTCAAAATGTCACATCATTAAACCAACTAGTTTTTAAGTTATAAGACTTTTAAGAAGACTAATCAAGAAAAAACAGAAATGAGAAAAAAAGCAAAAATTGAGAACTTCCATAAAAGATTTAAAATTGTCCAGATGAATATGAAACTCCTTCAGCTTCAATAAACTGCAATTCTTTACGTGCCTTAGCCTCCTTTCTTAACAACAGTCTCCTTTTTACAACTTGTTGTTTTTTATAAGCTGCATTTTTCAAGCGTTTCTTAAGTCTCAATAATCCAAGTCGCTGGCTGCTTTTGCTTACCTGGCAGTTGAAAAAACTTTTTATTTCACTACCAAAAGAAAAGCCAAAATTGAATTGTCCTGCTGCAGCTAAAACAGAAAAGTTAACTTTTTTTAGTGAAGAAAATCTTGATTTGCTGCAAATATTCCAAATACATGAATGAAAAGACTCATTCGCATTTTGAGTTGAGCCAAGCAAACATCGTTGTAGAAGTTGAGGCTCTGACAATCTTTTGTATATAGGCTTCAGATGTTCTGCTAGTAAGTCATAATTGAGAGGCGTATGTATATGGAGATTGTGTTTACCAGGCTTTACATTTTTTGCCTCACAAGACTTATAAAAACACCAAGAATCTGCACCTGAAGGACACAGATGATGCATCGGCCTCTTATCGGTCGAAAAATTGTGATACATGCTCGCAAGTATAGCATTTCTCATTTGCTTAGCATCATTATGTTTCCCTATCGCTCTAGTGTAATACTTGGACAGTTTTTTGATTGTTTGTTGTGTAAGTTTACCTACACCATTACCTCCAAGTGAAATTCCTTTTTTGCTACAATCTGTAACCAAATTACGGAGTGAAGTGCCCATCCTTTTCCCCACATGGTTGACACACTCTTCTTTTGTTATAGGTACATCTCCATAGGGTTTTATTTCACAGACTTTATTAAAGGCTTTAGAATCACCATCTGACAACATAGTGGTGTAGCGCAATTTGAACTTCTCAATAGATCTCCTCCACAAGATCTCGGCCGCATGTGTTTCCATCATTCCAGATGATCCTGAAAAATTTAAAACAAAAAGTTAATGGAAAGACAATAAACTGTTTTGTATGCTGTTTTTAAATAATTTTAAAAAACATGTCAGTATAAAAATGAATCTAGATTTTAATTACTGTAAAAGGTTTTAAAACAATAGAAAAATATCTCACCTGTATAGTTGATATCACAATCAGGTTTGTGGGATTCAAACCATTCTTTGTAGTGTGCAGGAGATTGTGCTTTTAGTCTAGTACCAGTTGTGCTACAAGTTTGGCAAAAGCTAGATAGTACTTCAAAATCAATGACATAGCCTGTCAATACATCTATGACACAGCTAACACCTATCATTGATTTATGTCCTCTGGTCATCCAAGTACCATCAAATGAAATGGCAATGTCCAAAATGTCATCATCACTTAGAGCTGAATTGCTATTTTTTGCAAGTTCCTTTCTTACAAGTCGAATAGTTTTACTATGCAAAGCCTGACGAACATCTTCAGCATCCTTATAAATGGACTTTGTCCTGTTGTAGACATGATTGGCTGATAGACCCGGTAGGTCTAAATGTTCACAAAATTTGTTGAAAGTTAATGGTCCTAGTCCACACAATGAGGAGGCAACAACAGCAGATGTGTTGATGGAAAATTTTTTATCATTGAGTGAGCGTTCAGATGTAAAAACATCATTCACCACAGTGCCACAATTATCGCAGTAAAGTTTCAGTTTTAATACAAGTCCGAAACAACTGTTGTCATCTGAATGCAAAGTTAGACCATCAGCATTACAATAAGGACACAGAAGAGGTGAAAGCAATTTTTCAATTTGACTAATGTCAATGATTGTTCTATATGTCTGTTTAGCTGACTGGTCATTAAATAGAGAGCTAGAGCTTCCAATGTCCATAGCAGGAATATCAACAGTTTTTTTTTTGGAACTTGTTTGCAAAGACAACAACACCGACGAGTTAGCTGGAGTTGAAGGAGCTGGTGTTACTTTGTCTAGATCTAGTTCATGATCTTTTCGACATAGGCCAACAGTGTTCTTCATCTTGGCAATCTTGCGAGCCTCTAGAAGTTGTTTACTTCTTTTTTTTAATCTTCCCATGGCTAGCACTAGAGCTAGAATGTCTAGAGCAGTAGAGCTAGATGATACTAATGCTAGTAGATGTGATGATAATTATGGATAAGACTTAGATCTAGTCAAGCTCAAATAAGAATGAACTTGAAGACAATCACTGAATAAGTCACAATCGTAGAAGTCTAACTCTAAGCTCTAGAATATTTAATATCAATATAGATCTAGACTATATATTTTATAAATCGAATCTATATAAATCTAGACTAGAATAATATGATATCCACAGGCAATCCAGCAGAGTCGCCAGAGAGACTAGTCTGATTAGTTATAGTATTAGAATTATTAGATCTACAACAATTTTTCACATACGATAATTTCAACACGCTGTAGACAGTTCAGCCATTTATTTTCGATAACCTGAGGTACACAAAGTCGCTAGGGGAATCCTAAGAATAGACCAATCAGAACGCAGCATTTATAGCGGGGCTATATTTACACCAAAACTAATCAAAAAGAGTACGTAAGTTTCTAAATATAGCGAAAATGTGCTAATAAAAGATTAGGAAGTGATGCCAAATCTTAAAAGACATTTGGACGCTGAACAAATTGATACCAAATATGACTATTTTATTTGCAATGCACAAAAATTTTTTAACCTGTAACTATGGAGAATTTTTGCATTTTCTTATAAAATCGTCATTAATATACACCCGAAAAATGTAAAAAAATATGTTTTAAAGCATTATTTAAAAAAAATTAAAGTACTTATCAAGTAAATAAATGGATAAGCTATCTAAATATGTTTAAATCTAAAAATCGATTTTTGGGTCCAAAATTTCGATTTCCAAAGGTGATCCTCCCCTTAAGTAATAGATCTATATACACAAATGAAAAATTAAGTAATATTAAATGAATATGAACATTAATATCAGCCTAGAGGAATCTAGCGCTACTTTACTAGAATATAAGGCACATTCCTCATCCCATATGCTAGGACAAATTTGTACAAATACTCCTTCTTCCCTAGTGCTATTAGAGCATGGAATGGGTTGCCTGAGCTAGCCAGGAAAACCAGTGACTTGGCAGAATTTAAGTCATTGGTTAATATGCATGACGCGTAGGACGTAATCATCTTCTTTTTTGAAGTAACATCTGTATTATATAAGATAAGATTTATAACTAGATTATATATGTACTATTTACTATACTATATAGGTCTATAGTAGATTTTAATTCTTAAAATTCTTAGAGTCTAATGATGAAAGAGTTTTTTAAAGTAAGTCTAGATTTTATAAATCTAGATCTATACCTTCCTTAAGAATGATATGTAAAAATTATATGCTTTCTAAAAACTATTGTTACTATAGACTATAGACACTATAGTATAGTCTAAATCTTTTAGTAGGCCCTACTACAAAACAAGAATAGAACAACTAAAGTCTAAAGATTTAGACAGAACCTTCCCCAGGACATATATATTAATATTACAGACCACTAGTGAAGTGACCTAGCCCTATAGCCTAGGCTAGTCACTATATAAGTCATAAGACTATATTTTTATATTCCTATATTATTGTTTTTTATATTTATTTTTTATAGTAATTTATACTAAATTAGATCTACGACTACAATCGTAACAATGACTACATCTAAACTAACTTAACTAAGTCTAAGACTTGTATCAAAAATATATGTAGCTAAAAATCTATTATTAGATATCTAAATCCATATCTAGTTACAATCTACTAATAAGACTTAATTGTCTACGTTAAGTTGGTCTTAATAACAAAAAACAAGAATCCTCTAGGCTAGGCGGTCTAGCTAGATCTAGTGTCTTGAGCTCAACATTTTTCACCGATTTCCATACTAAAACGTCACTTTCGCTTTCGGCCATGACATAGCCATTTCAAATCTTGTTAATTTTTTTACACTTTCAAATGACTTTTTCTAGTATAAATATAAATATGTATTTCTTTTGACTCAAATTTTTAGGAACTATATTTGATACCATCTACTATCATAATCAGTAGCCATCTCAATTTCGATAAAAACATCTTCAGTTGGTCTTTAAGTTGATTAGATCTAGTCTTCTAGATCTAGAGAGTAGACTCAGTAGAGTGATTAGTCTAAAACTTCTAAGTTTAAGTGTGTAAAAGTCTAATAAAAAGTCATTTTAATGAGTTTAGACTTTAGTAAACTAAAATATAAAAAGACTAATCAGAAGACCTTTTAGAGTCTAGATCTATAACTCTTTTAACTCTACTGCTACTCCCTAGACCCTAGTATACTACTAGCCTGGCATAACTCAACTAACTGCCATTTAATATAAACTTATATAGATCTAGAATAAATCAGATCTAATATCTATAATGTAGGGAGGTGAAATTCCAGAACTTCCGATGTCCAAAAAATGACCTAAAATCTTAAGACAAGAGTTTTCCTTACTGCTACATAGGTCTTTGTTTGAAATGGATTATGCTCACTATATATAAAGATATCATTGCTAAAACGAGTGAATTCGATTACTTTTGATGATGGAGAACATTTTTGTCTTTGACAATTTTTTGAAGAAAAAAAAATTTATTGAAATATTTTGCATTGAAAGTATATACATTTTTATTTTTGCTGATACTCATCACAGAAATGTCATACCATGTTAATTTTTTTTCTGTTAATAGTACATGTGTCTGGCTATATTCCTACCAATTTTCAGATCGATCTATCGTCAACATCGTACAAACTTAAAAAAAAAAAACATTGTCCTCAACGGACTTTTCAGGTTTTATTTTTTTATAGAAGATGTTGTTTGTCACCAACAAATGAAATTATTATCTTGTAGCAGATATTTTTAGCTACAGATCTAGATACTTTTTAAAGATTTTTTACCTTAGGTTGCAATTTTTAAAAAAACGCATTTGAAAAAAAAATTGTTTCAGGCGATTTTGATCCCAATTTTTAAATATTTTGTTATTTTCTGCCATCACAACGCTGCCATTTTTTCCCCATTCTAGACCCGATAATTGATGGTAATTTTCATCTTCTGAACAAGTTAAGCGCTGCCGTCGCAATTTTTATGTTTGAATTTTTATATCTCCCTTATGGTTTGTCTTAGGAAAAAACTGGAAGCATCTCTATAAACTTGTCATCCATTTGTCAATAAAATTAGATTTAATATTGTTCCCCGATTTGTAACTTAACGAACCCTCTCTGTACACTAACAAACACTTCATGTGGTATTTAAAAATAATATTATCTTCAATTTTTAAAATTTTTTAATATCAATTTCTTTTTACACCAACTCAAGACCAACCGATTAGTGTCACTTTTCCCTCTTTTAATTGCTCTCTTCTCTGCTAAACCCTCAACTTTACAAAGGGCCATATACTGTGATCTACCTAGATCTTGTTGACCCACCCCAAAAAACAACAACAACTGCATGACCCCGTGCGTCTATCCCGCTCACTCCACTCAGTGCTTGTGATCTAATTTGGTACCTGATCGATCAATAATTGTCCCTCCCGCTACATTTTTTTTTGGTACTGTGTTGATGATACCATGCTAGGTACCTACCTAGCCTGGTAGGTACCTAGCCTGATCAATCAATAATTAGGGTGCCAAGGAGAGAAAAAAAAAGAGCAGCATTGTGCCACTCATAAAAAACATTTTTTTTTTCATACACATTATGTCCAACTTTGCCCCCTCATTAGCACTATGTTTAGCAATAGTGCCTTTCTTTTTTACCCATTTACATCACACTTGGTTTAACATCTAAGACAAAAAAAAATTAAGAAAATGTTAGATCTTTAAAAAATAAATCAAAGAAATGTCCATTATCCGGCATTCGTTAGTGTCATTGATAGTGATTAAGACCGTTCGTTAGTGTCATTGATTGTGACAAACAAATATTATGGAACACACCTATTTAGAAACATTTTAGATAGTTCATGTTTAGCTGATACTTAAATTTTCGAAAACAAATCTCCTTAACCCCGGACTTACCCTCCTTCTGTCCTAGAAGAAAAAAATGGCATCGACCTACCATGTAAAACTTTTTTTTCGTAGTAAACTAAATTAAATGTGTCTGAGCTAATGGGGTATAAATAAAAACAATTAGATTAGTTTTGTCATAGCTATCAAAATGAAGGCTCATTTTAAGTTTGTGGGGTGTTCGCTAATAATAGAAAATAGGGGTGTTCAGAAGGCGAAAATTGCTCTAGATAGAATTAGAATGACTAGAAAAATCTAGATATAAAAATCTAGCTCTAGAGTCTAGTCTAGAGAGTTAAGAGTCTCTCTAGAGACAGTCTAGACTCCAGAGAGGAGCTGCCTTATCAAACACCCCTCTTTTGTATACCATATCGAACACCTCACCATATTTTTATCAATTTTTAGCGCCCCTTTAAGGGGAAAAGGCTGCTATTAGGTTTGTGCAAAATGTCAGTCTGTCCGTCTGTAACACTCAGATCTCGAAAAACTAGTAGAGATATGAAAAATATTATTTCATCATTAAATGCGGCTTTAAAAGTTTAGGTGCAACGGCTAAAAGCAAACCGTTTAATTTATAAAATTAATTATGCAAGCGATTTTTTCAAAAAAATACACCAAATTCTAAAACAATTACGTAAATGTAAGGGAGGCAATGTTACAATATGCTAACAAAGAAGGACAATTTTTATGTATTTTCAGTATCACTAAGTCAAATATATTTATAAAATGTACAGGAAATGTTTACAACAAATATAAATAATAGTTAAGATGTTTTTTCTAGTCAACTAGCTGTTAAAGTCAAAAGAAAACATTTCTGTTTGTTTATAAAGGCTAATAATGCTTTTTGTATGTAAATATCACGCACAATTTTAAAATGGACTTTTTATGCAGCGACTTTTGTGCAGTAGCGTAATGTAGCAACATGACACTGTGCTACACCAATTCCTTAAACTTTTTAAAAAAATCAGATTTTATTTATTTTTTGTTTAGTGCCCCCATCCGAATAAAAGAAGATTATTTTTTGCGTTTTGTCTCTTGGTCGGTCTGTCCATCACGATTAGATTAACGAATAACACTAGAGACTAGAACTTTTAGATTTAATTTCCATGCTTAAACATTGCAAGAAACACATGATCTTTAATATATTGTTCCGATTTTTTAATGTAAATAGCATATAAATGCTAAATAAAAATATCTATATTGATTTATATTTCATTAACTATAAATTGTTCCGGATATTGTTTCATAAAAAATTAATTATGTCAAATGATTGTTTGAAATCGTATAATTGACTAATATTACATTTATATTCTTAGACACTACGTCACTATAGTTTATTTATCAATATCAATTGTTCCGAATTTTTAACTTAAAACAAATTTATGTCAAATAATTTTATTTTTTTCAAAAATATGGACAATAGGTTATTCAGGATTTTAAAATAAGAAATTTATTTACTACAAACGATTTTTGAAAATCACTTTTTAGACTTATTTTATAGTTAATTTTCTTGCCAAAACATAGTAAAAGTTGTTTAATCTGTAAAGAATGTTCCGGGTTTGGTTTCGCAAAAGAAACCAACATTACCTTAATTTTCTTACAAATCGTTGCCAAAAATGATCCGAATTTTATATGAAAAATCTAATAACGCTAATAAATGTTTGAAATCCCTCTTCTAATAAATAAAACACATAATTTTCTCATTTACGAAAATTGCTTGTTCCGGATTTTTTATGAAAAATAGTTTAACTCTACTTATGTAAAATCGCACTTCTCTCTTACACTACATTTAACTTTCTAGCTAAAACATTAAAAAATCTAATTATCGTTAATATTTAATTTACGGCATTGGATTAATCTGGAATTCTTATTTTCTCTCAGTATAAATATATAAACATCCGGAACAATCTATTATAGAAACTTAAATCTAATGTGATGTTTTGGAAGGGAAATTAGACATGACGGACAGACAGACTGACAGACAAAACAAAAAAAGCGTATTTTATCCTTTTATATATATATTAAGTCTAACTAGCCCATGAAATTAAATGCGAAAAGAACAAACTCGGTGCACCAATGTCTATGATCCCTTGAGAAGCTGCTAGATGACATTTTTTAGTCTAACTAGGACGTGTGACGTAATGTTTTTTTTTTCTTTGACGTCATATGGAGTTAATTCTTTAAATGAAATGCTAAAAGAAATCACTCGGTGCACCAATGTCTATGAACCCTCAACAAGCTGCTCGTATAGATGATATTTTTTAGTCTAACTAGGTTCTGTGACGTAGTGGATTTTTTTCCATTGACGTCATATGGAATAAATTCTTTAAATGCTGAAACAACTCGGTATAGTAATGTTTATTAAACCTCGTAATGTGACTCGCATTTTAAAAAGACATAATAGTTAGATTTAGATCTAATCTAGATTTTTTACACTAGATCTAGATATTTTTTTTTACACTAGAGCTAGATTTTTAAAACTAGATCTAGATTTAAGTTCTAATTAAAATCATTATAGAATCTAGATCTAGAATTTCTTGGTCTAGTTTAGAATGTTTGTTGTTTTTCATGTTTCGGATGTTCCTTCAGAGTTGTAGTCCAAACCTCCCGAAGGACGACGGGGGATGGGAGTGGGCAGGGTTTGAACCTGGGACCATCGATGAATCCAAACGACAGTCCAGCACGCAAACCGCACTACCAGACAGCCATGATTTAGACTAGATCAAGATCTATAATTTTAATTTCTAGGCTTAAAGTGTAGATTTTTATTTCTAAAGTCTAGATTGTCAATATGTCAATATTGCAATGTTATAAAATACTAAAACTAATCTACTATTTTAATATTTCATATTTGCAATTAGTCTATTAATTGATTATCTAGTGTTTTTTAAAAATATAAATTTTATCTAAATTACATCTACATTATCCCAAATATATTTTAGATCTAGATCTAGTAGATATAGATATTGAGAGTGCTAAATTAGTAGTTTAATTTAGGTAGATCTACATGCTCATTCTAGTTTCATTTAAATGAAAATGCTCAATACCAAAAGATTATCTAAAATCGCTCTTCTGACATATTGTACATTTCCGGTAGTTGTCATTCCGTAATGTGTAGGTATATTATCAATAGTAGGCTATTAGTTTGTAACCAGTTTGTCATTAGATTAAGAGCAATGCCTGGTCGTGCGGTTAGCGCGCAGGACTGATTATCTCTACGGTCTCGGTTTCATACCCTGCTCGATGCCATCCTCCATCGACCAGCAATTATGAGGATCCGACAGGGATCCGTCTCCCACGGGGGCCGCCTCTCTTTGTAATGTTTTTACTACCTTTGATATTACGTCATAACAGTAAGTCATTCATTTTTCTAATTTTTAACACATTTAGCGTAAAGTGCGAAGCTCATTCAAATTAAGCCAGCTAGCAGCCATTTTCACGTTTGAATATTTATAACTCCGTAACAGTCTGACCTAAGAAAAAAACAATGGTATCTCTGAATTCCTCATCCTTTTGACTATAAAAAAGATTTAATGTATCACAACCAGACCTGCCTACGTTACGCAAAATGCGTATTCGTTACGTAAAATCTCCCAAAAATGACTGTCAGTACGCAAATATGCATTTAACCCGTCGCGCTACGCATTTCGTATCCTTTTTTTCCCCTCTTTTGACTAGCATATGAGCGGTCACGGAGGTCACGCTAAGCCGTTCTGTTGGGGGTGGGGGGAACAGAAAAGGTGGGGAAACACATTGTGTCCAGATCTATACGTTGATTGGTTCTTAAAAGCAATTAGATTTAGTCTAGAAATGAAGAACTCGAGAGTGAGGGAGTGGCGGGTTGGTACCGTCAGTTAGCTGATACACCAACGTGACTTTTTTTTTTTTGTAAGTTCATTAGTAGAAATTAATTATGTTGAATCCCTGATTCCTGTTTTCATTTGTATAGAAAAAATATCGAAGTGCTATCGATTCAAAACACATTGAGTGACATTGTAGATATCTAATCTAGATCTGGATTCTAGATCTAGAATCTAGATAACGTGTTATACAGGAATAGATCTAGCTAGTTATGTCATGATTCTCTACATTACTCTACAATCTAGATCCAATTTAGTTGTATGATTTAGATTGATAAGATCTAGATCGATAACATCTACTACCATCTAGTCTAGATCTAGACTAGATTCTTAGTCTTAGTATAGAATAGATATAGGATGAAGGTAGGCCTACGAAAGTCTGGAGTAGACCTACGTAAGTAGCGGATCCACTGCATCAGTAACACTCTTGAGTCCTTGAGCCCAGATCTAGAGTAGATTATATAGACATAGATCCAGATCTAGTCTAGATATCATCTCTATTGTCGTATTGATCTAGATTTAGATTGTAGATCTAATCATGACATCTAGATCTAATATTATATATATATATATATATATATATATATATATATATATATATATATATATATATATATGACAAAATAGTGGATCGCATAAGTGTTACGCATTCTGGTGCCAAAATACGCAATTTGACCATCAGCGTTACGCATTTGGACTTTTTTGGTAGGTAGGTCTGATCACAACGCTTAGTTAAAATTAAATATGAGGAGAAAGAGATGTAGGGTGTAGCATACTTTTCTCGATCGAATTTTCCCTCCTGGTTAGTAAACTCAATGGGGCTAATGGAAGACTCTGGCATGTCAAAGAAAATATGGTGGGAAACAGATTGAGCTATCAACATTTTACTTTTAGGACCATTTTTTTTGGATCAATTTATTGATTTCTCATCAGTTTTTAACACCATACAACTTCATTTATTTATTGAAAAATGAAAGCGTTGAAGATTAGTCCATTTATATAATACAGTGGGCTTATGAATTTTTGTCCCAGAGATCTCAGAGGGTTAGGGTAAACAATGTAATATCAAATGCACGCATAGTTAACACAGGGGCGCCCCAGTGGGCTGTGACAGTGCCATTGTGGTGCATTTTGTACACCAATGATTTTCAATCATATACTCCTTTTTGCTCCTTCACAAAATTCGCTGATGCTGCGTCTCTTCTTGCCCTGCTCTCAGAGAGCTCAGACGTTAATGAGTATTTCAGAGAAATAGAACACATTGAAAAATACTGTATAGATAATTATTTATTATTAAATGTAAAAAAAACAAAGAAATGATAATCGATTTTTGTAGGGAAAAGAAGGAAAATGATATTGTTTCTGTAGCTGGAGAGACCATTGAGATAGTGCAAACTTTTAATTACCTAGACAATGAACTAAATTTTACTTCAAATACTGATTATATCAGCAAGAAAGGGCAGCAAAGATTACAATTACTGAGAAAACGGTCCTCGTTACATGTTAGTGAAAATGTCTTGGCTATGCTTTATCACGCTCACATCTGCAATATTATGTTTTATCACGCTCACATCTGCAATATTTTAAGTCTTAAATGACTGCCTGGTATGGCAATCTGAGCATTACAAAATAAAATAAACTCCATAGAATCCTAAATGCTGCTGGTATTGTAATTGGCAAAAAACAAATCCCATTTGGGCAGCTGTTTCAAACAAACATCCATAAAACAGCTAAAAAAAGATCCTAGAAATAAAAAATCACCTTTTGGGTCAGGATTTTGTAATTTTACACAAGAGAGATACAAGACACCGATAGCAAAAACAAACAGACACAAACACTAATTTGTTCCCCTGGCAATCAAATCATTAAACATGTAAATTATGAGTGAGTCAGGTGTGAATGTGCATTTTTTTTCTTCTAGTTGAAAGGTTTTGTTTGGTGTAAGTGCATTTGTAAGACAAATTTCCTTACGGACAATAATGATATATAATATATATCAGTTTTAATGCCCAAGAATAGGGGAATTCAAAAAAGCAAAATCATTAGCATCAGACAATTATTTAATGTAAAAATATAAGGTCAATCACACTTACCCCTCAAAATGAAAAATCATTAATTCTTGAATTTCACAAATCCTCAAAAACAAATTTTTGACAGAAAAATGTGTTACAGAGTAAAGTATATTTATAGAAGATTTGAAAAAAAATTTTTTTTTTATAAATGAATTAATCAGCGCTACTTGTGTAAAAACAATTGTGTTACGTAGGTTCATGGACACTAAATTCGAAATGGGATATTTATATATATGGATATATATACAGGGTGCATCAAGAAAATGTATACACACTTTGTACTATCATAGACAATTTATTTTTCGTTCTACAATGCTAAATTTCTGGACATGGAAAGCTTAATGTCCAATTGGAAAAATAAATCTGACCAAATTATGCCACCCATAAATCCTGGTTCTCATGTTTCACCCTCTCCTTAACCCATTCACAAAATTCTAACCTTCGATCTGGATCGTCATCACTTAGCTGTTGCACCAGCCTTGGAATGTACACACGAAACTTGCCTTTCCTCAGAATGCGTAGCACACTAATATTACTTACATCACTCTCACATGCCCCTGGCCTTGACGATTTTTGAGGTGAATGCTGAAACAGTTCCAAGACCGCAGTTGTGGACTCATCACTTGTAGCTGTACATGGTTGCCCTGATCGACCTTTATGCACATCACACACTGATCCATGAATTTCAAATTTGTCTAGTAGACGTGTAATTGTTAACATTGAAGGTGGTTCTGTACAATACTCATGTCTCCACTGTCTTTGAACCGCAGCAACTATCTCAAACTTCCAGTACCACTTAATTATCTGATTCCGCTCTTCAAAACTCAAACGCACGTCCGCCATGTTGCAATTACTGATGCTGAAGGCCACCAGTTTGAACATTACTCGCATTAATCACATTTATTTTTCCAATTAGACATTAAGCTTTCCATGTCCAGAAATTTAGCATTGTAGAACGGGAAATAAATTGTTTATGACAATTTAATGTGTGTATAAATTTGTTTGACGCACCCTATATATATATATATTTTATAAATATTTATATATATATATATCGTGGTAGTAGCCAGGACTTGGGAGGGGGGAATCACTATGTGTGTGTGTGTACACTGCTAATACACACACACATATATAATTAATCTTTATTACATTCTGACTCTTCATTCTTTCTGAAGAATAGGTTCTTCCTGGAGTTAGTGGAAAATTGTAGACTCCCAGCCCTTGATAGCAATGGGGTCTGGGGGGGGGGGTAAGCCTAAAAAATGCATATTCTGAGGAATCTACAGTGCATTATTCTGCTATTTAAAAGTTTTATTTCAAAACCTGTGCTATTCTTACTGACTTAGATCCTCCCGCGCTGTTTGGCTCATTGGGCGGCAAGCTGTTTCCACAAAAATCTGTCACTAGCAATGTCTGAATCCTCTTCCCACCTGCTCTGAGGACTCTATGAAAATGTTACTACATTGCGTTCAATCTTCAAAGTCTACTTTCCCATATCAAAACAATTACATTAAGAACCAACAGAACACAAAAGTTACTCTTCAAATTGTCAGTCTTTACCCAATCGTTAATTTTCATAATTACAAAAATATTTCAAAAATGACTTTGGGTATAATATATACTTCCTTAAGAAATTAATCGGCCATCAACAAGTGTATTAAGTTTATAATATGCTAAGTTTTCATTTCTGACATTTAAACATTGATGAGATTAAAATAGACATCTTGAACATTTTTTGTTTCAGCAAACACACTCTAAATTGTCACAGAATGAAACCTGCTTTGTTTAATGTTTTGTGTGAAATAAAAGAAAAAACAGGTAAATAAACTATTTAGTTTCATTGTGAATAGGACATAAACATTTGACTTAGCGCTTTTAGCTTATATACAGGCCATTAATGGTTGAGGCCCAGCTAGGACCAAGTCAAACCCTTAGGCATTGGAAAAAGGCTTCTTCTAATTGTCTCAAATGAATCAGAGTTTTTAACAATCTTCTGACCAAAGGTTCCACTGTGGTTTAGATGAATCTGGGTTATGGTCACACCATTTTATTTGGGATATTTTATCATGGTTACTTTTGTAGACCTTTTTCTTCAGCGACTAAATATGATCACCAAATTTTGTGGGAGCACTGAAGCTCTAGCAAGACAGGTTTCAGCAGACATGTTGAACTGCACAGTAGAGTTTCTGACTGGTTTAGTGAGTCATTGTTGAATCTCCACCCCAAAACCTCAAAGACCAGAGAATTTAGCAAATTTGAGGTCTTTTAAAGCAATTAAGTGCTTGGAGCCAGTTCACAACTATTACTTTACCACTATTTTGTGCGGGATAAATGCAACATTATTTTAAAAAAAAAGACAATACCTAATTTAGTACATGACAGTTTTTATTGATAACTTTTTGTAATATTGAGTATATTTAAAACTTGTAAGAAAAAGTAATAACCCTTACCGATTTTTAATTTCCAAAGTATTAAGCATTCGTAACACACAAGAAGAAGAACCTCCAGATCCTCAACTTATGAGACTAGATAATATGCTTATAGCTGAAGGAGTAGCGGGACCTGAAAAGGGTGGTGGCTCCACAGCTGCAGCCAGTGCCACAGCAGCAGCATCTGGGGGACAACCAGACAGTGCCATAGAACATTCAGATTATCGTGCTAAACTGGCCCAAATCAGACAGATTTACCACACAGAACTGGAGAAATATGAACAAGTATGACCTAGCTTATTTAAAAACATTTTATCTGTTTATGTCAAAGGTCAAGATAAGTCTTTAACTGTTTAACTGATTAGTTTAATTTTTGACTACCTTTGATTATTCAAGATTTAAACAAAATAAGATTTATTTCAACTAGTGCCAATATTAAGATAAATTACAGTTATAACAAAAAAAAAATTATGAACAAAAAATGGTAAATTTGACTTAGTAAGGTAACCATTAACCCTTTCACAGTTGTGTGAATTATTTAAAAAAAAAGCCCATTACACTGAGCTAGTGTTCTGAAATTCAAGATTTCATTTTACTAAATTCTAATTACAATTACTTAAATGAACACCAAAATCTAAGTTTCATATTTCCCTTAAATTGTTTTTATTACTTGAATATTGAGTCAGTCATTTAGACATTCTAATGTGGAGAAAGATTTTCAGTTTAATTTTCCATCAGCAGGTAACAAATAATTAAAATATTTCAAAAGTTACCTTTCCAAACATGTTACAGGTTGCAATTTAAAAACAAAAGTTAACAATGGACCAATTAATGTAGAATTTAAAAGCTAAAAAAAATAATGTTTTTCTGAACAAATGGTGCAGGTTTTGTAAATAAGACCTTTGTAAAGAATACCTGCATTTGTTTCATTAGAGCATTTGTTTCATTAGAAAGACATTTCTGGCTCATTAAAAGAAGTGAGAACATTTAGGAAGAAGCAATAAAAAGTATTTCTTCATTTTCAGGCATGTAATGAATTTACGACTCATGTTGTCAATTTGCTGCGTGAACAAAGTCGAACCAGACCCATTCAGCCAAAAGAGATTGAAAGAATGGTAGGAATCATCAGGAAAAAATTTTCAGCAATTGAAATGCAATTGAAACAAAGTACTTGTGAAGCAGTTATGATTTTAAGGTCTCGTTTCTTAGATGCAAGGTAGGCAGATACTTTTCATTGTACTTGTAATCTTTTGACCTACACTTTCAAACCTTTTTGTTGAACAATCAAGATCTACTTTGAAATAGTTGAAACTTATACCTAGAAGTATTCTAATAAGTCTAGAAATGTAGTCTTTTTGTTTTTAGCTAGAAATATAAATAGTTTTGTTTTCATTTGACCCTAACAATTGTCAATAAGAAATAAGTTGACTGTAGAGATGTATCTCTCAATGTCTACATTAACAATCTGTGTATGCATGCAAAAGGAATTGACAGGCTTAAACAGCTCCTAGAGGTAAGGTAAGTGACGGAACAAAACAGTTAGTTTTGCAGTTTTGTTAATTACAATCTTTCAAAGACATAGCGAATCTGCTTTTCTGACATTATTTTTTTTCGGTTAGACGAAAAAGGAGGAATTTCACCAAGAATGCTACAGAGATACTCACAGAGTATTTTTATTCCCATCTGAGTAACCCCTATCCTAGTGAAGAGGTGAAGGAGGAGCTGGCCAGAAAATGTGGGATATCTGTCTCTCAGGTTAGTTACTCCTGTCACATTAGCAGAGGGAATCTGGGTTCTTTGACTTCACATTCTTCTCCCAAACACTTGTATGATTTCTCTGACTGCTAGTTTGGCATAGTTTTTTGTTTTTTAGAGAGGTTCCTGTACCACTGAAGATGATTCATCTCCATGTAAGTACTGTGTTTTGTTTTATTCTTGTCTATCCTCTGACTGCTCAGCCCCAGATTTGTTTTCTCCCATTTTTTTTATTCTCTCCATTGCCCATGTAGACGCAAGAGGAGGAATTTCAGCAAGCAGGCCTCTGAGATCTTGAATGAGTATTTTTACTCCCACCTCTCTAACCCTTATCCTAGTGAAGAGGCTAAAGAAGAATTGGCTAGGAAATGTGGCATCAATGTCTCACAGGTTAGTTGACCAGGCTCTGACAGGATCTCATTTCATCATTGCATCTCATTTATCTTCTAAGTAGTGCAACTTTAGACTAGATCCTTTATTATGTCAGCATCTGATCATCAGCCATCGATTACAAATTGTGTGTGTGTGTGTGTTCATATAAAGTATTTGTTCGGGAGTTCTAAACAAGAATCTTTACTAGAGATAAAAGAGTTAATTCTATACAAATAAAGCTACATTCTCAGTCAGTAATATACCTGAAGGTTATGGGACAAAGTTAGAGGAGCTCGACACATTGAACTTTGAATGTAAGTAATTCCTACAAAAATACTCTGTAAGTTCAAGTAGCTAATACTAGTAGTAAGAGTCATCAATCAATACAAGAAATACATGCTTCAGACTGTTTTTTTTTTTTTTTTTAAACATTGATTGTGACATTTTTCTTTAGACTGTCAGATGTTAACATTGAATCTAGGCATGACTGATATTATTGTAATGATAGATTTGAAATAATGAATGGACCCAAGAGTTACAAGAGAGTGTGAACTATGTTTAAAAAGAAATGTCACTGCTTTCAAGTAAATACTATTTTTTTTGTTTTTAAATTTAAATACTGGGACTATTTGGACAGAGTTAAATCACTTTCTCTTGACTCATTTTAAGTTCTGTGAGTACCCATTTTGCATCCAATGACATAAAACATTATTCATTTAAGACCTACAAATATTTAGTATTTAATGAATTCAATGGAATATCTATGAAAATCTGTTTATGTTTGTTTCACTATGTTTCCAGATTTTTTTATTGGTAATGTTTTATATTGTGTATAGCTGCTATTTCTTCTCTTTTTCTTTCAGGTGTCGAACTGGTTTGGAAACAAACGTATTCGCTACAAGAAAAACATTGGTAAAGCACAAGAAGAGGCCAATCTATATGCAGCAAAAGCAGCCTCTGCAGCTTCTTCGCAAATAGTAACAGACCCCTCTTCACCAACAGGTTAGTTTTTAGACAGGTTTGATGCTTACTCTTCAAAACAAGAGGATTACATCCAAAACCTATCCACGTGTCATCAATATTAGAGACTTTAAGTACTAAGTCATAGGTTTTACAGGCAAGCCATTCCATGCTGTAATGAAAATAGGGAAGAAGTAGCACTTGTAGGAACTTGTTCAGGCTTATACAAATGTAGCTTAATCTTTGTGTCTTTCTGAGTATTATATTAGGTTGTTTTTTTCTGTTTGTAAATTAAGGGGTTTAGTTTTTTTATTTATAATTGTTATTTTACTTTTAAGTCTTCTGTCCAGGAGTGTTTCTAAATTTCGTGGTTCTACTCTAGTTATATGAGAATATTTATTTGTTATAAATTTCATAGCTTTATTTTGCATCTGTTTCTCAGTTTTCTTAAGTTGAGGGGTTCCAAACAGAAGATGAATATTCTAACAATTTCTAATCCTATCTATTTCTGTGTTTAATAAGAACTGCTTTGTCATAATTTTCCAATGAAAAAAAAATTGAAATGCACGGAGGTTTACAGCTTTTTAGAGATATCCTTTTTCTGTAATTTCTAAAGGTTGGTATTTGAGGCCAATACCAGTGTTCAACATTGCCTAGAGGAGATGGCCTATTTGTGTTTCAGTACTCAGACCATATACTCTGTTCTTCCTATTTTAAGTATGCCAAAAATAACTGGCAGGAAAAGACTTTTGAAAGAAACAGCTGGAAAACTCTTACAATTATCAGAGGACACACATTGGAGACTCCAAGAAATTTCTTGCTAAAGACAGTTGGGAAATAGAGAACTTTAAGTGCATATTTTGATATGCATGTCACAAGTGTGGGTAGTCACATGAAATACAGTGCTCATCCCTAATGTTTGTATATAGATTTTTTTATATAAATTTTACCCCCTTCTGTGGTCAGCGTTTTCAGCCATTGTAACCAAATAAAATGTCTTTTACTCTTTTCCTGTAAACATTTTATGACATTTTTTATTGTCATCCTGTGCTAAGACCATATTTAAACATGTATACCAAATATTATTATAATTGAACTGATAGTTTTTGAGAAAAGTGATTCTTAAGAACACATACCATTTAAAATTGACATTTTGAGAAAAATCAAAATTGAAGTTTCAATGAGTGAGAAAAACAAGATATGCATGTATATTGTTCAAAAAGATGTTTTATTTAGCTCATGTAACATTTAGGAATAGAAGCAAACACAGAATTTATTAAAATATTGTTAAAATTTACTTCAGATGGTTTCCAACACACACACACACCCCCCCCCTGGCGCAAAAAAAAAAAATTAAACCCGAAGACATAATAAGTCCAATTTTTACTTTTCAGACATTAATGTAAGCCCCAAAACAACTCAAAATCAAGATAAAGTATCCCTAAATTATAAATACATGCAAATAATAAGTAAATAAATAGTTACAATATAATTAATACCGTTATATAAATGTGGTTTACACAAGAAGTTTTTCAAAGGGAAAAAAAAAAATTACCTACACCAGTTCAAATAATTTGGTATCTAGTCTTTCTCAGGTTTCATGCCTGCATTTTTTTTCAAAAGCACCTAATGTTATTTGTACTCATACTAGTGGTTTGATAGAGTACACACAATAATAAACCCAGTAGAGTGCAGTGCCTTTATAGTAGGTAGTCCTTCATTGTAATATAGCCATTGAGCTGATAATGCACATATGTATGCTGTGCAGTATAAATGTTATAGATGGTAAGAAATGCTGATATAATGTGACATGGCAAGACTGAAGTTTATTGCACGTGTACAGCTACAACGACAGAAAAACTCTGGTCCTTTTTTATGTTGAAACAGTAGATGATGATAAATTGGTTCACCAGGAACCATGCAGTGCTTGATGATGAATCTTGTAATGAAAAAAGTTAGGTAGAACTTTATAATAATGTAAGAGTCTTTGTAGCTGGAGGTGGTGGTCAACGACAGTATCCAACGAGAAAAGAATCCCAGGTTGTTAACATGATATAGATCAAGGTCTATAAAGTGGAAATTATTGCTATGTATGTGATAAGCAACATTTGATGTGGTGTTTGATTTTGAAGTACTTCTATGTCATACTGCAGTATTTAGGCAGCTTTCAGACGAGGTACTAGTATGTGGTGACGTTTTCTTCCAACAAGAGGAATGGTCAGTGTACTGCATATGTGTTGTTTTGATCTGTTGATATAAAGAAAATGAAAATATAAATTAAATAGCCTATTATGAAAATATTCAAATGATAAATATAGCATTAGTGTTATTTACTCAATATATAATCAAGAACTAAAAAGAATGATAGAAAAAACTGAATGGACAAAACTTTTTTTTTTCTTACCTACAATTCCGAAAGTGTGTAGATCTATGTCTTATCCTTGTAACAGATTAGGTAGATCATTACTTCTAATTGTAGTCAGGAGAACCTGAGACTGGAAATAAAAGAAAAAAAGTTATTGTATGCATGCCATTGTAGCCCAGTAAAGTTTAGATCTAGAAATCTAGTAAATAAATCTAAACTAGGACTCACTCATTACTCATTTATTCACTACTCAGACTATTTATTCTTGAGTCATCAAAGTTATTTTAGATCTAGAATTAGAAAAACCAACAACTAGATCTAGACTATATTAGATGTATAGATCTAGATATATAGATCTAGATCTAAATATCTATTCTAGATCTAGAATCTTATCTTCTCTTCTGCAGTGGATACGATCTTACTGCCCATGAAATGGAGATCTAGATCTAGACTAAAGTAGACAAGATAGATGATAGAGATAGACCTATATAGATCCAAAACGAAATCAAGTTTCTAGATCTATTTTATAGAACCAGAGGTTACTAGATCAATCTAAATACTAAGGCATCTAGAATATGAATCTAGATCTAGAAGGGTAGCCTTAGTCAACTAAGTGTAGTAACTAAAACTAGATCTAGTACGACCTAAACACTGAATACGTGCTTGTCCGACCCCTAGATTTGTGTTTTTATGATATTGCTATATCTAGATCTATAAAAAATATTAGGAAACATGTACTTACCGTAAATAATAATGGCAAAGATAGCATACAATATCCAAAAGGGTCTTCTATCGATTCACGGACGCCATCATTGTTGCTGTAAACATCGGAACCACATGGCCGGAAGGAACCAATCAAAATCGTTTATTTCATAAATATACATCATGATCCAATCGAATTTGAATAGAGACACGTGTAGTGGTCTAGTTTGAACTAGTTTCAAGGCTAAGGTTATTTTTAGATGAATGAGTCATTGAAATGGACTTGTAGAGCTGACCGTATGCTTTTCAAAGACACCAAACATGACCCACTTTTATGGCGGGCTACGTGGTAATCGGCATCGTAAAACAGCGATTTTTTCAACATTTATAGCAAAATTAGCTTACCCCTACCCCTTTTAATCTCATTTTTACATTAAAATACCTTTATTTTAATCATTTTAGCTAAACTATATCATTTATAAGATATTATTCTAACATAATATGCAACTTTTAAAAATCGATTTTTTAAAATGAAAAATGATTATTTTTGATCCGTTGACCCCCTTAAGATACCAAACTTCTTTGAGTGCATTAATTGTATTGTGTTGCTTTCATCCATCTACATGGATTACAAAAACATTGATACATATCCAGTATGCACATATTAACAAATATCTCTCATATGGCATCATCTGAATGTTGATGGAAACACATAGGCTCTTGCAAGGTTTTGGGGATGCCAGCATCCCACTTGTGGTTCTGGACAATTAATTAGTCTTCCTGGGAGGGAGGGTCAAGATAAATATTAATATGTCCAGGTCATAAGCTTCTGTAAAGACTGAATCAGCAGGGAATGTAATTTCACATTAGCTTAACAAGAACTGAAACATTTCTTGCATATTTCTATCAAGATGCTTTATGAAACCACATTTTGTACAACTAATCTAGTTTAATTTGCTCTGTGAGTATGCTAACTAATGGAATTAACAGATGTGCAATACTTATTTTATAAATAGAAAGTATGTTTGGGATGGAGTTTTTTCCGTTGTTATGCAGTCAAGTCAATTATGTGGTATAAATTACCACTGTAACACTCTAAGTTAATGAACTGCTCATATTTCTTGTTACATAATTGTTTGTGTGTGTCATTAATATTTCTTTTCTTTGCTACCTGGTGTGTAGGTTCAAGTTACAGCCATCCATCTTCACAATCTCAGATGGCAAGCCAAGGAGGCATGTACATGAATCTAAATGGTGGAGACAATTACCCAGGAGGAGAAAACTCAGTAGGTGGCACTTACTAAGACCATGTTGTCATGGCATAACAAAAGTTTTGTTCAATTTAAAGTTGTTCTTGGTATATTTACTGGAAAGAGATGTCTGATAAATCTTCTAGATGAAGACAGTCAAAATACAGATAGTACAGACTTTGTCTAGCACAGGTTTAAAGACAACAAAGGCATGCTCATGTCTGTCAGTGTTTGATTTAAAACCATTGCTGATTGCCCAAGCCCCTGACATCATCTAAAATAACATGATAAATGGCTATTAATGACATGTCTGGATAACTCATTTGATGTACAGATGAAATATTTAATCAATGGGTATTTTCAGTTTATGTCAAGGATGATAAGGATGGTAGTAAAAAAAAAATTCCGGTGATGTCATCCAGTCTTGATAAATAAACAACCCTAACCCAAACAACCTATTCACACCTTGCGGTTTAACAATTCTATCATACTACAAATGTATAACTATTATTCAATATCCTCCATCCTCCACAAGTTTGGCTCCCAGTAACACAACTCCAACACTGGCACCCCTAAACAGGGGTCTAAAAATCCGACAGAGAAATTAAGATCAAGAAAATCGTACTAAAGCTGCCCACTAGTTTCAACAAACTAAGAATCTTGTATGGACCAAACACACTTCCGTTTGAACCAACTTCAAAGGGTGAACTGTCTCATAAACAAAGAATGACCAATTAATGTCACCGGATTTTATGACGTAGGAAAGTAATCAAAGCCAGAAATAGAAGGCGCTCTCCCCCGTACAAGGTTTATGAGTAGAGAAAAAACTTAACAGAGTAGGAGGAATAAAATACACTTGTCCAAACTACTTGTGGCAATGTCATTAGAACAAGATTCATTCTCTTATAGACAGTTATATTGTTTATAAACTGTAATTATTTCCATTGTACATGCATTTTACAACGTCGAAAAAATAATATTGGATCATAAAGCTGCTCCATCTCAGCTTAGTAAACTAAGTAACCTTTATTAAACCTTAAAACATTTGACAGGGCTGGAGCGAAGTCATGTCAGAACCAAAACCTTAAAGAATCCAATAAATCCAAAGATTAAGGATGAGCACTGTATTTCATCTGTCTGCAATTGTTTTTTTTATTCCTTCCTTATAAGAAAGTATTTTAAGATAAAGTGACCAATAATGAGACGAAATTCTTCAACAATTTCTGATGTCTCTAAGTACCAAAGCATTGATAACTGAGCATCTACATTCCATTTGTGGCCAAAAAATTGAATAGCTGCAGAGCAATTATTCTGATATAGGCATCTTGTGGAGTATGGGAAAACTGGATGAACAACATAGCTAATTACTTTTCTACTGCACCATAGCACAACTTACTTCTTTCTACAGCACCATAGCAACTTACTTCTTTCTACTGCACCATAGCACAACTTACTTCTTTCTACAGCACCATAGCACAACTTACTTCTTTCTACAGCACCATAGCACAACTTACTTCTTTCTACAGCACCATAGCACAACTTACTTCTTTCTACAGCACCATAGCACAACTTACTTCTTTCTACAGCACCATAGCACAACTTACTTCTTTCTACAGCACCATAGCACAACTTACTTCTTTCTACAGCACCATAGCAACTTACTTCTTTCTACAGCACCATAGCAACTTACTTCTTTCTACAGCACCATAGCACAACTTACTTCTTTCTACAGCACCATAGCAACTTACTTCTTTCTACAGCACCATAGCACAACTTACTTCTTTCTACAGCACCATAGCACAACTTACTTCTTTCTACAGCACCATAGCACAACTTACTTCTTTCTACAGCACCATAGCACAACTTACTTCTTTCTACAGCACCATAGCAACTTACTTCTTTCTACAGCACCATAGCAACTTACTTCTTTCTACAGCACCATAGCACAACTTACTTCTTTCTACAGCACCATAGCACAACTTACTTCTTTCTACAGCACCATAGCACAACTTACTTCTTTCTAAAGCACCATAGCAACTTACTTCTTTCTACAGCACCATAGCAACTTACTTCTTTCTACAGCACCATAGCAACTTACTTCTTTCTACTGCACCATAGCACAACTTACTTCTTTCTACAGCACCATAGCACAACTTACTTCTTTCTACAGCACCATAGCACAACTTACTTCTTTCTACAGCACCATAGCACAACTTACTTCTTTCTACAGCACCATAGCACAACTTACTTCTTTCTACAGCACCATAGCAACTTACTTCTTTCTACAGCACCATAGCAACTTACTTCTTTCTACAGCACCATAGCACAACTTACTTCTTTCTACAGCACCATAGCACAACTTACTTCTTTCTACAGCACCATAGCACAACTTACTTCTTTCTACAGCACCATAGCACAACTTACTTCTTTCTACAGCACCATAGCAACTTACTTCTTTCTACAGCACCATAGCAACTTACTTCTTTCTACAGCACCATAGCAACTTACTTCTTTCTACTGCACCATAGCACAACTTACTTCTTTCTACAGCACCATAGCACAACTTACTTCTTTCTACAGCACCATAGCACAACTTACTTCTTTCTACAGCACCATAGCACAACTTACTTCTTACTACAGCATTATAGCACAACTTACTTCTTTCTACAGCACCATAGCACAACTTACTTCTTTCTACAGCACCATAGCACAACTTACTTCTTTCTACAGCACCATAGCAACTTACTTCTTTCTACAGCACCATAGCAACTTACTTCTTTCTACAGCACCATAGCACAACTTACTTCTTTCTACAGCACCATAGCACAACTTACTTCTTTCTACAGCACCATAGCACAACTTACTTCTTTCTACAACACCATAGCAACTTACTTCTTTCTACAGCACCATAGCAACTTACTTCTTTCTACAGCACCATAGCAACTTACTTCTTTCTACAGCACCATAGCAACTTACTTCTTTCTACTGCACCATAGCACAACTTACTTTTTTCTACAGCACCATAGCACAACTTACTTCTTTCTACAGCACCATAGCACAACTTACTTCTTTCTACAGCACCATAGCACAACTTACTTCTTTCTACAGCACCATAGCACAACTTACTTCTTTCTACAGCACCATAGCACAACTTACTTCTTTCTACAGCACCATAGCAACTTACTTCTTTCTACAGCACCATAGCAACTTACTTCTTTCTACAGCACCATAGCACAACTTACTTCTTTCTACAGCACCATAGCACAACTTACTTCTTTCTACAGCACCATAGCACAACTTACTTCTTTCTACAGCACCATAGCACAACTTACTTCTTTCTACAGCACCATAGCACAACTTACTTCTTTCTACAGCACCATAGCACAACTTACTTCTTTCTACAGCACCATAGCACAACTTACTTCTTTCTACAGCACCATAGCACAACTTACTTCTTTCTACAGCACCATAGCAACTTACTTCTTTCTACAGCACCATAGCAACTTACTTCTTTCTACAGCACCATAGCAACTTACTTCTTTCTACAGCACCATAGCAACTTACTTCTTTCTACAGCACCATAGCAACTTACTTCTTTCTACAGCACCATAACAACTTACTTCTTTCTACAGCACCATAGCACAACTTACTTCTTTCTACAGCACCATAGCACAACTTACTTCTTTCTACAGCACCATAGCACAACTTACTTCTTTCTACAGCACCATAGCACAACTTACTTCTTTCTACAGCACCATAACAACTTACTTCTTTCTACAGCACCATAGCACAACTTACTTCTTTCTACAGCACCATAGCACAACTTACTTCTTTCTACAGCACCATAACATCTTACTTCTTTCTACAGCACCATAGCACAACTTAACTTACTTCTTTCTACAGCACCATAGCACAACTTACTTCTTTCTACTGCACCACAATGAGTCTTTATCCTTTATGATGGAATTAAGAAAATAATCAGGGAAATATGGTTTTGATCCCTGGACAAACTCTGAAAAAAAACCATACATCAGCCTGTACATACTGTACTGTACATACATACTGGTCTCACCAGCCACATGAGGAGGCACAAAACCCCAGTGCAAAGCCCTCAGACCTCTGGATGACAAAAGTGGTCATCATCGAACCATGATGGACGATCTTTATCACAGGAGAGTCAAGCCTTTAGAGTTGTCATGAGGCATCTTGAAAAAAGTAGCTGCTTAAATGTATTCTCTGCAGATAACTTCTATACAAAGCTAATATTGGCAGAATATTTCTGGAAGAAAAAACAACTGGTACATTGAGATTTAATTTTAAAGCCTTGCCAGTTGGCTGTGCAACTAAATTTGCTGATAGAGATGTCCAGTTTTGGTAAAAAAGTGAAATGCTTAGTACAGCATTAAAAAATCTCCAACTTTGTCTGTTGTTCTTATGAGCTTTCCCTGAAATGCCACCCTCGAAGAGTAGACAACAAAAATAAAACTAAGCCTTCAATAGTTATAGATTATAGCTAATTCATAGAAGGTGTTTACCTCAGTTCTGTGTGACTCTTCTAATTGACCGCTCAAGTACTTTCACCTGGCCAGTGCTTCTTGATGGTAAAGAAATAGAGCAATGATGCAGAAGAGGAAATAGAAAAAAAGCAGCAGTGAAGGCAGAAGAAGGACTAGGGATCAAAACATTTTGTATAGTGTATTAGCACAACAGCTCTAAGATCTTTCTTTCTTTCTTTCTTTCTTTTTAAAAAAGTAAATGTTCAACTAGAATTGTATTTTATGTTTTAATCACTTTTTTGTTGTCCAATTGTACCAGTTTTTTAAAACAAACTTCATAAATTAAGTATAAAATGGTACCTTGGTATTCAAACAACTCTCTGACATTTCTTCCCTTCCACATTATGGGTAAACTTCCAGCTAAATCACCAAAACAAAAGCTCTCATGTTCCACCATTTCTAATTGCTGTTTTTCTGTTCTGCGAAGTCCTTATTCTGGCAAAAAAAAATTCAGCTGACCATTTTTTTTTGTTGCAAAATGAAAATTGCGTCTAAAAAATATATTTAGATCTACAGTTTTGTTTCCTTTCGTTTTGCCATTGGCAGTTTTATTTTCTACATAATTATGCACACTAATGCATCTGAGTTCATTCAATCTGAATCAGTAAATGTGATATGATTTGTGATTGTCTTGTCTAGATCTAAAATCTAATGTCAAAGTTATCTATGCCAAATGGTACTGCTTCTGCTCCTCCTTCAAAGAAGAGGATTCAAAAATTTGTTAAGGAATATACTGATAAATTTCACTTCATTTCTCCAGCGAGACATTGTGAGTCTAGTGATTTTGTGAAATATGTTGCTCGCAATTCACACTTAAATATGGTGGCAGATATGTCATTACGTATCACATTGGAAGTTCTACTCATACTCATATTTTTTTTTGCTTAACATGTCAAAGTTTCAAAGCACATAGAAACTTTTTTCCCCACATTGAAAATATAAAACCCCACTAATGTCATAAAAGTAGAGGTAATGTTGGTAGATCTAACATCACATTTTCAATTTGGCTGAGCCAAAAATACAGCAATAGTTGACGAGATAAAAACACTTTCATTGGCTGACTGCTTGAAAATTTACCCTTTTAGAATTTGAACTGATAGAAACAATGACTGTGGGAGCTAAAAATTGTTTGGACAGGTGATCTGAATACCAAACAAGTTGATTCTGATTTGTCTGGACTCTGCAAGTGGTGATTTTTAATGTATTACATGCTGAATTCTCAGCACATGGACCAATTTGGTGCAAAGACCAAGATGTCCTTGACTGTATAGCAAAGCAACATTCCTGTTTTTATAACAGGATGTGCATGCCATCTTGTGCTCATCTCAAAAGCTGCCTCTTCCTCTAGACCAGCTGCTGCTTGATGTCTATTACTGCTTGGATAAAGCAGCAAAAGGCAAGGAGCTTAAAAGACATGCAATTTTAGCATGATGTGAAACAATAAAACATTGAAACTTGTATGCACAAAAATGAAACAAAAAATTAGCTACTACCCCTGCATCCAATGAATAGGGTTCAAAATAGAGAAAAAAAAAAATTTTTCTTACCAACTAGCTAATATATTTTTTTTCATTAATGTCCTGCAACCATTTGATGATTTGAACACAGATTTTCAGAGTGAGGAACCTAAAATTCACTCGCTGCAAACAAGGCTACACAAACTTCCTGTGGGTCTAAAGAACTGAAAAAGCAAATTATCCCTAAAAATGAAGACCTCACTTCCCACTACCATATTGCATGTTATTAGTTTTAGAATATACGTATTGACACAGCATCTGGTTGTTTCAATTTTTAGACAACTTAATTCGTGACTAAAATTCATGAATGAGTTAATTATAGTCAAGAATCCTGGTACTTGGTACCCATGTATTTATTTTTGAAAAGGAAATTATTTAGCTTTCTTACTATGTCAAAATGTTAAATTATATAGATACATGTGCTAACAGTTTTAAAATGGAATATTGCTAAAAAAAAAAAAAAATCAAATCCTGTCCCCCCATAAGATCATTGTATAGTAAATTTGCTTTCATTTGTTTCAGTGGGGACTTGAAGACTCAGAGTGATAGCATCAAAAGAGGTGAGTATTGTTTTTTCTTTTTTTTTTTATCATTGAATTGATACACAAGCAGTTTGGTAATGTAGTGTGTCATTAATCAAAAGTTAAATAACTTCTAATAATGGAATTAATATAGTTCTTCCATCGTGGTTCATTGATGACCACTTTTGTCATCCAGGGGGGCTGAGGGCTTTGCACTCTGGTTTTGTGCCTCCTCATGTGGCTGGTGAGACCTTTACTGATGATTTACTAACGCTTTTCTTCTGCCAGAGCTGTTCTCTTGTCCTCTGCTCTTTGTGCGCCAGTTTTCACAGTGCAACACCATGATGCTTTTTCATGTGCTTCCGTCTCCCAGATGGCTGAGTCGATTCTGAAGGCTTTCAAAGAAGCTTTAAGGGTGTTCTGAAGTATTTTCTTGGTCCACCTTGTGAGCACTTTCCTTCCCTTAATTGGCAACACAGGAGTCAATAAGGGATGCAGGAGTCTTCCATTCTGCAGATATGTCCCGCCCATCGCAGCTGGGACTGCATCAGGATTGTGTGGATGCTTTGCAGGCCCGCTCATCGAAGGACTTCAGTATCTACTATTTTTCTTGCCATTTAACATTCTGTATTTTTTCTTAGACAGGTCATGTGGAAGTGGTTTAGTTTTTTTGTACATGTTTTCTATATACTGTCAAGGTTTCTGAGGCATAGAGCAATGTAGGGAGCATGCCAGCTCGATAGACCTCTAGCTTTTGTGTTTGTGGCTATACCTCATCTATTCCAGCCATTTTTTTAGTCTGCCATAGGATGCACTGGCCTTGGCTATATGCAGGTCAATTTCATTATCGATCTTTCAGTTTCTGGAGAGTGTGCTGCCAAGCTAGATGAATCTGTCCACTGCATTTAGATCATGCTTGGATCTGGTACGTGACATTTTGGCGCAGCCGTTTTGGCGCGAGATATAATTTGATGATAATTTAATAAGCACGTAGCTTTTATAACAATGTTTAGCAGATATAAACAATAATTACTCAAATAACTTATAAAAAATGTACAAAAACTACAAATTTTTTCGCTTAAAAATGTGTTTAAAAATGTACTATATTATATATCACTGTATTATACCAAGAAAGTACATTCTAACCCCCCCAAAAAAAAGTCTTAATAACTGACTATTTCATGTACATATACTGTGAAGTATGGATGGCAGCCTGGTCTTGTGCAATATTAGTGTTTTAACAATAATTAAATAACAAACTTAAATAACAAAAATTATGGACAAAAATATATATTGCTCTATGCATGAAAATACGTTCGACACAAACACACATACAAAACACAGATATGTATCATTCTTTTGAAAGAAATAATACAATGAACGTAAATAATGTGACCACAACATATTGGGCCAAAACGTCCCATGCGCCAAAAACGGCCTTCTCGCCATTACGGCAGCGCCAAAACGTCCTGCTTTGGCTTGGATCCCAGTAGGCTTTACCTGTAGCAGGCAAATATAAGACTACAGTCTTTTTTGTGTTTATAGTAAGGCAGAAATCTGAACATACTCTTGAAAAGTCACTGACGATGTTCTGCAGATCATTTTCGGGCACTTAGGGAACAGTCGTCAGCAAACAGCAGCTCCCTAATTACTGATTTTGTTTTTTATGTTGCTTGAGCTGCCTCGGGTTGAATAGGCCACCATCAAATCTATATGTTATATTTATCCCGTTATTATCTCTATTTGTGAATGCATCTGTCATCATAGCAGAGAACATAATATTGAACAGTGAAAGTGCTAGGACACAGCCTTTTTTACCCTGTTTGATACTTCAAAGGGCTCTGATGGTTCTCTACTTTCCTGAACACAAACCTTGAAATAGTCTTACCATGGATAATTTTTGTGGACAGCCATACTTTGACATAATCTTCCAGAGTCCTTCTTTGCTAACAGTGTTGAATACTTTTGTTAGGTTGATATATTGAGAAGAGGTCAGCATTTTGTTCTTGGCATTTTTTCCTGGAGCTGCCTTGCCGCAAAGATCACCTCAATGGTTCCATGCTCCTTTCTGAAGCCGCATTGTTCCAGAAGATGCATAAGCCGATTTAAAAGGAAGCATGCGAGGATTTTCCCCAGCAATAGAGAGAAGACATATTCCTCTGTGGTTCTCTCAGATTTGTCGGTTTCCTTTTTGCTTTTGTAGATGGACTATTGTGGCAACTTAAAAGTCTTGTGGTATTGATAATGTGGAATTAATAATGTATTTGAATGGACTAGGTTTAATGTTTATGTGAAGGAAAATTCCTTTTTTAGCTTTTGTAAAAAAATGTGATCAGAAATCTTAGTGGTTTGGATCCTGTAAAGCAGGGGTTCTCAACCTGTGGGTCGCGACCCCTTTGGAGGTCGAATGACCATTTGCCAGGAGTCGCCTAAGACCATGGGATTTTTACATTAAAAAAATTTTTTTTTGATTGGAAGTTTCTATTTATAGTCCATTCTTGCATATTGCAACAAGCACATTTTTACCAGAGATGTTTAGATTTACACTGTATTGTATCAAGTAAAAGAATTTACTCAGATTAGGATGCTTTAAAAAAAATCATGAAACGATTGTGAAGCGTCAATTAAATGAAGCAATCGAAACAACGTCATCGTTTTCTAGTCCATGTTTTTGAAGGAAATATATTCATTACAAAACATCCGATGAACATGGTTTATACTGTATCAACGATATTACATTTTCCATTCTTAGACCTACTTTGTCACTTAAGTTTTAAAAAGTTGCAATAGAAAAGTAAATACATGAAAATCATAGAGATAAACCTTTTTTTTAAAAATCACATAAAGCTTTTGTTATGTAAATAATCATGGATATCAGCTCTAGACATTTAATATTGGATTAGAATTTTATAACATTAGCAAAATCACATTTTAAATTTTACGGTTGGATCGCCACCTAATGGGGAATCTTATAGGGTCGCCGAGCTAAAATGGTTGAGAACCACTGCTGTAAAGAATTATATATTCTACCCTAGATTAAACGGAATGAATGAATACACCAATCATACCTTTATAGGAATAAATAACTTGGCCATAGTCAATATCTTAAGAGTTACCTCTGGAACCTTTAGTAAAATTGATGCTGACCTTGAAAGGAAATTAAACTGTCATTAATCATGTTCAATTAAAAATTTGTTAGACTGTACTTTTACATTTTGTAATATTATTTTTACTTTCATTTCCAGAGAGTGGATGTAGACCAAAGCATAAACCAAACAAAACAGGGCTCCATGATCAATGAGCACAAGATTGTATTGGGGGACATTTTTGTATCAATATGTTTATTTAAATATACCAAGAATATTCTTTACTTTATATCATTTTTATTTCATTTGATATTCATAGCATTGATCTATGAAATTTCAAATGTTAGTTTTAAAAATGTTACAAACTCTGGTCAGTTTTTGTGGTTTTGTAAATCAATGTTTTAATTTCATGTCAGAATTGTAATATATTCAGTTTTGTGAATGACTGGTCCTTGCTTTTCATTTATGTTGCTTTACTCTCTCAATATGTTAATAGTTTTGGTTGATTGGTTATGTAAAATTAGGCTTGATTTATTCTCTACAAGAAACATACTGACTATACTATTAAATAGTTGTTTGTTTTATTACTGAGTGCTTGCAGCTTGGTCAAGATATGTATTAAAAATGTTAAATCGGAACAACTGATAAATGTTTTTATGACGTAGTCATCCAAAGATGTTTTGTTCTATCCCAGCATTTGATTTTGTTTTTGATTGAATCTCTAGTTCTAAGAACAATGTTTATGAATATGATTAGATCTTTTGTAATAACCTTATTGTACTCTCTAGTGTACATGCTGACAGAATGGCAGTAAAATTTGATCTGAACTGACACTTTGAGTTATTTTATATTTTTGTATGTAGTTGTACATGTTCCTACATAGAGAAGCATCCAAAGAAGGGCAGAGCCCATAAACATGCATGAAAACTTGCTCAAGCAAACTTGACATAAAGAACTTTTCAAGACAAAAGGAACACATACACAAACTTTTGTTGAGATGTGTACAACCTTTCACAAATATGACCTTTATCATAATAATAATACCATGATCTTTATTATCCTGAGGAGATTTGTTTCACAATTGTGCATCACAAAAACAATACATATTTAGAGAAAACAATTTGTACTATAGCACATACATACCACAGTTAAACATTACATGTGAAATTTACAACAGTAAGTTACATTTTGTTCAACAATTGAATTGCCAAAGGAACAAAAAGAGTTTGTGTGTCTATTTGCATTCATGTCTTATATTTTCTTCCTGATGTTTAATTGTTCAAATTATAGAATAGGGGGATTTTTTTTATGCTTAAACATTTTTATAACTTTCTTAGCAATGTTTTTCTCAAATAGGTGTCTGAGTGCGGTTTGTGAACTTTCTAGTAGCATTTAGAATTTTATAAAGTTTATTTTTATGTTCACATTGCCATACCAGACAGTGATGCTGAAGCTTAAAATACTGCTGATATCAACATGGTAAAACATTGACAAGGCTTTTTCACTAACACTAAGAGAGACCATTTTTCTTACTAACCTTCATCTTTAATAATAATAATAGTCATAATAATTTTATTTATAAAGCGCTGTTAACAAACAAAATGTAGGCTCAAGGCGTAATCAGGTACAAGGGCATCTCGTTGTTATATATACACTGATGACAAAGTGTGTCTAGCATGGAAATAATTGATATGTGGCCTTTGTCGGAATTGTGTTGTTTTTTGGTGATGCAATCTGTGTGCAGTGAAATTTAATTTATTATCCAACACAGTTCCAAGGTACTTAGAGCATTGAACTATTTCTTTGCTCTACCCAGTTACAGAAACATTATCATTTTCTTTCTTTTCCTTTCAGAAATTGATTTATTTTTTATTTTTTTTTTAACATTTTAGTATTAAAAAATTGTCATGTCAGTATTTTTCTGTTTTTTTTCCTTTTAAATAATGACTTACATCTGCCCCCTCTGAAAGCAGTGGAAGAGGAGCCAGGTCATTTGCAAACTTAGTTAAGGAACAAAAATTACTATCTGATTGAAGATCATTGGTTAATAGAATATACCATATTGGTGATGTCACAGCCACTTGAGGTGCTCCTGTGTTAACTATATGTGTGTTAGACACTGTGCTCTTCTCCCTAACTCTGATGTCTCTGTTTCAGAAATTCCTTAGTCCATTATATATTGACTTATCTTCAGTCCTTTCATTGTTTCCACTAACACTATGGATTGTGAAAAACCTTCTAACCTAAGTGTTGTGTGAGTCTAGCTCTTTGTCATTACAGATTTACAAGTTCAAATGTACCATCATCTACACAGTTTCCCTTTTGGTATGCAAATTGTAATGGGACTTACTAGAAAGGTCATTTAGTACAATTTAAACAAGTTTATGTTTAGATGTCAGTGATCCAGGTCTTAAGTCCTTCTTTTACAACCATAAATATAAACAGTGAGGATACAATATAGGTCTCTAAAAATATTCTTTGACATAGCCACCATAGATTGAAATAGAAGAAACTTGTACATGTTGTGTATGTATTTCACCTAGGAACATTTACAAGTTTTATTTAATTAGTCAGTTTTCATTTATAAAAATTTATTGCAATGAGGAATGTATTTTCTAAGACAAAATCTTAATTTTGACAATATGCTTATCCTACCAAGACTGGGCCCCGCGCAAACAATTTTACATAGGGCCCTGCAATTGTTAGGGCTGGCCCTGCATGTATTCAGTATTCACCTTATTGTATGTAATGAAATCACCTGGTGTATTTGTCAGGGAAAGAACTCAACTGTTTGATTTGGTGCAAATATAATCTCCACGACTCCAAAGCCAATAAAAGTGAAGGAAGAAATACAGCTCTGTAGACAGTTTTGTTTATATGCTTAGCTTTCTCCTTTATGTGTGACATTTTGATCAAGTCATAATAGTGCTTTATTAAATAAACCTTTTCACTTTCTGGCCAACTCCAAGTATTTCTCACTGTTAAATGTAGTAGCACTTTTGGCTGCCTTTAGAAACCAATGTGTTGTGGAAGAGATCAAGCAGTGGACAACCTTTATCTTTGGTCCTGAAATATTGGTGAAAGCAACTCTTTCTTCTAGAGTGTTACCACTAAAGGTGCCTTTGTTTCAACAGGGGCAGTACAAACAGAAATTTTCTGCTGAATGCCTATGTGTAGGCATTGCTTATTGTTTAAAAGCGTGCTATGCAGGGAACATCTTTAATTGGTGAATTTGATTAAAGAAGGACAGTATTATAAAGCTCCCCCCACCCAAAAAAAAACTTTTATAAAAAGTTCAGCTTATCTTGACTGGCTTAGAGAACACCAGGTTTCCTAAAAATATTTTACAATGACATCATAAGACTCACCTGATGATAGGTAAAGATGGCAAAAAGAAAACTTAAATTTACCGCCATTTGTCTGGATTTTCTCTACACTGGATGGGATAAAACATGTAGGTCACAACTAGGCCTAAGTGAAATAGTGCACTTTTTGCTTCATCTTTGGATTCTTACTTTGTCTGAGTATCATAGTGTCCCTTGGAAGTTACATTAATTTTGGATATAAATAGACTGATTGTCCATACAACCAGTATTTACAATGATGTTACACTATAGTACTAATAGATTAATATTTCTATGTTTATCTGGAATGCTTAAAAATGTCTAATCCAAACTTTGTAATCTTTCAAATTGAGTCCTGTCCATACATGGACACATTTCATTAATGAAATCTCAGTAACAAACCAACACACTTTCATTTTTTCGAAAACAAAAAGAAATTAAAACAGAACTCAAAGAAAACCTACAATGCATTTTATTTAAAAACAACCAAAAATTATTTGTACACTTGTGATGGATGGACATCTGGTGAATGAATTTATACAATGTAAATTGAGATATTGATGAACACCATGTTAGTAATGACCCAACACATAAAGGAAGTAGTAAAACATGATTAGGATACACACAGACAGGTGTCAAAATAGTTTTAAAATAGTCAACTAATGATTTTTTAAAAAAGTCATTTAAAAAACAACATTGAAAACTTAAACAACAAGTGCTTTGGAACTCATGGAGCTCTAATAGTTAAAAAAATTATACATATTGTAAAAAAAATCTTAACTGTTTCAGAAATATCACCATTCTGTTTTTTTTTCCATAAGCATTTATATTTATGCTTTATTTTTTGTGTGCTAATTTTGAAACATCACAGGATTGAATAATGCATGAATGTTGTTTGTATCACTAGTGGGGGGTAGTGGTGTCTTGTAGACAACATAATGAGAACCACTGTATTCATGGAACACTTTCAACAAATAAAAATACAATTAAAATATCAGTAATTTAATCTAATAATCAATTACAAAAAAATAAGGACTTTTTCAACAAAAACACACATACACACAAATGCTAGAATTGATTTAATTCCCTTAGAGAATGACATTGATTTATTGTTGAACTATTGATTGAATGACTCAACATTGTCACCAGTAGTCCTCCTTTCATTAGCAGACCTTCATCTAACAGTAGTATGGGGTACTACAATATATCCGATAATCTCTCAAGTATAGGGCATTTATTCAAGCTCACATTTCTATCAGACACTCACTTGGTCATACCGCCCAGCGTTACTAAAACTTGTTATTATTCCACATTTATTAGAACTGATTCTCTCAGCAACATGCCCATCTCCCATTCTCCTGTGTTCACTGTGCTATACTTCATACACTGAGAGTGAAATGACTTAACATAGAGGAAATAGGTGCCAGAATGTGATATGAACACTGCAAGTTGAAATAAGAATATGACATGATAAGAAAGTCTTATTGTAACAGTTTCCAAATTACTATTTTATCTCTCCTCCCCCCTCTCTCCAATTGTTGATTGGAGAAGCTACAAATGTTAAACAACTGAATCAAATAAGATAACTCAATGATCTGGCTGCAATAGAATTGAAGAACTAGGCCCAGAATATGTTCTCTATTGTATTCTTTTACCTGAAATCTGTTCATTTCTTTCCATTCAAGAAGATGTTGATTATATTAATACAAACTTTAAAATAAATTCTTCTAGATAGTAATAATAAACTACATAATATCAAATTACACATTTAAACAGTTTTGATATATCAGAGTAAACCAAATAATTGATAAAGTGATATAGAATGTCCACAAGAGTTGAGACTTTTGTCCTGCATTATGTCCAAGGATTTGTAAGGAAGCTTCTGGAAAACAAAACAGATGAATAGATTATTTGACTCTGTAACACTAAAAATGAATAGTTTTGGACATGAGGTAATAGCCTACAAGGAAACTGAAGCATACATTCAAGTGTAAATTGGGTCAATGCATCTTTACAAATGTCAAAGGATAAAGCAATAGAAATTTTTAACAAGCTTATCTAAGGGGTATAGCTCCACATTGACAACTAGATTTCTCAATACTAAAATGATTTATTTCCAATTTTCTGTATCAAACAAAATAACCACTAATTAATTGACTGATTGATTCCTAACATGAGCTTACCAGGTCTAGATGTAGGAAGTTTACGTTTATCTGACTGACCATTGATCAGTTCGTTTTTCTCTAAGCTGACTCCCGTTCTTCCCTTGGATTTGTAAGGTGAGATCTAAAGTTACACAAGAACACAATGTTAAGATCCAATTTGTCAGAAAAGAACATGACTAGAAATAACTTAGAGCTAGACTAGTTGATGTCTTCGTAAAAAGCCTCTATTGCAGGTTCTTACCAAAAGTGTGTCATTTTAGTAACGCCCCTCCTTTGTTCTCTCCACACCACCAATAGGCATATATGTGTGTATATATATATATAGGGTTAGGATTGTAAATATCATTGGCGTACCAAGGGGGGTTTGGGGTTCAACCCCCCCCCCCTGAAATGAAATCCTTCCCCCGTAGGGGTGGTGGTGTCGGACTGATCTTTTCCTTAAATTTTGTTTATTTTAGGTGAAATTTTAATACTAAATCATCACTTGCCCTAGCACAGCCAAGGGGGTTTTAAGTTTAAAACTCCCTACCAGGGGGGTTTGAGTTTGAAACCCCCTACCAGGGGGGTTTGCATTTAAATCCCACTCTTTTATAAAAAAAAAAAAACGCAAACGACAATCCACAAATTCCAAGAGCACATCTTTGGAAGATTTTGATCTTAAACCCCTCTCTAAAATTTACGATAAACCCCTCTTCAATCTATAAAAAAGCAAATTACACACTCAAAATTGTATGAGCGTAGCCAACGGGGTTTTGAGTTTAAAAACCTCTTCAGCTGGGTTTGAAGCTAAAAATACCTCTTCAATATAAAAAAAAGCAAATTACGCACTCAAAATACTATGAACATAGCCAAAGAGGTTTTTAATTTAAATTGCCCGCCAGCGGGGTTTCAAGCTAAAAAATAAATCTTCAAAATAAAAAAAAAATTTCGAAATAAAAAATCTATGAGCGTAGCCAAGCCTATTGAGTGTTTTGAGTTTAAATTTCCCTTCAGAGGGGTTTGATGTAAAAAAAATACCTCTTCAATATAAAAAAAAAACAACCAAACTACACACTAAAATTCTTTGAGAGTAGCCAAGCCAATATGGGGGGGGGGGGGTGAGTTTCAACCCCCCCTCCAGATGGCTTTTTTAAAAGTTTAAAACCCCTCAAGATAATATGGAGTTTAAAATTCCCTACAGAGCGTTTCAAGGTTGAAAGCCTCTCTTCAATATTATTTTTAAAGCAAACTACAGTCACTAAATTCTATGACCGTAGCTAAATGTGGTTTTGAATTAAAAAAAAACAACTCCAGATATATTTTAGTTAAAAAAAAACCAACAGATGATTTTGACGATAAAACTTCCTTTTTCAATATAACATCTAAAGCAAAATAGTCACCTAATTCCAAGATCGTAGTCAAGAGAAGTTACACATGTCTGCCAGTGGCTGGGCTCCATTAATAAAGTGCTATGCTAAAGTACTATGTGCTATAAAGTGCTATCTGCCGAAATTGAAAAGCACTAAATGTGGCTCTACAAAGATGGCTAAGGCCAGTGACAGATTTTTGTGGAAACAGCTTGTCAGCAAATGCACCGAACGGCGCGGGAGGGTCTAAGTCAGTAAGAATAACACATTATGTTTTTGAAATAAAACTTTTTAATAGCAAAATTATGCACTGTAGGTACCTCAGAATATGCATTTAGTTGGCTTTCAATACCAGATATAGTGGTTGGGGGCGGGGTTCTGCCCTGCGCTAGGGGAGCTCTGAGCGCTCCCCCAGACCCCTTGCTGACAACGGCGAGAAAAAAAATCTCCCCCAAACCCCCGCTCCCGAAAAAAATCCTGGCCACGCCCATGATATATATATATATATATATATATATATATATATATATATATATATATATATATATATACTGCTTTTTTTGTAAAATAATAGGTGCCGGTACTCAATGGTGGATTGCCTAACTTTTAACTACTAATAAATTAATAATAAACGTTAAAATACAAGAAAAGTTATATTTTTTCCCACATTGAAAAAGGTGCGATACGCCGTACGGTGCGTACCGTCACAAAAATGCACTGTATATAGATGTACTTTTGTGTGTGACATTTAAATGTACTTTTGTGTGTGACATTTAAATGTACTTTTGTGTGTGACATTTAAATGTACTTTTGTGTGTGACATTTAAATGTATGTGTGTCACTAGTGGATCCAGAATTTCGGAGTGGGGGGGAGCGATTTTTTTCCAAACCCTAACCCTATCGCACAGTAAACCTATGCGTAAACGTGCGTACAGCATGTATTATATATATATATATATATATATATATGAGAATAAAAAAAGCATAATTTCTCAACCTTCGGCGAAAACAAACAAACAGCCATATTGAGGCCTTCCTCTTGCAAGCTTGGGGGTCTGGGGGAGCGCTGTAAGCTTCCCCAGTAGAGTTTGCTCGCCATAAGCGTTTTCTTGCATTCTACACCGCAGAAACGCATTCTCCTGACGTCTACAGCTTATTATTAATTAGTGGTTCGCCCCCGACGCCAAAAGCGTTTTCTGGCATTCTACACCGCAGAAACGCATTCTCCTGACATCTACAGCTCATTATCCATCAGTGGGTTTCGGGGCAAAGCACGGCGCCAAAAGCGTTTTCTTGCATTCTTCACCGCAGAAACGCATTATCCTGACCTAAAGCTCATTTTTCATCTTTTTTAAAAGGACCTTTTGAATAATGTTGTACTTGAAAAATATTCTTATATGGGGGGCCGGTCGAGTGGGGGAGTGCGATCGCCCCTACCGCCCCCCCCCCCCTGGATCCGTCAGTGATGTGACGATGTGTAACCCAGAATCTAATAGCCTGTAATGTAAAAATGCAAGTCTACAAACTTCCTTCCAAACTCCTCTTTGATCTGGTTATGTTAGTATTATTTAAGATACTTGCCTCTTTCATCTGGTCATGTCAATATAGTTCAAGTCACATGTTTGATCTGGTTATGTTAGTATTATTTAAGATACTTGCCTCTTTGATCTGGTCATGTCAATATAGTTCAAGTCACATGTTTGATCTGTTTATGTTAGTATTATTTAAGATACTTGCCTCTTTCATCTGGTCATGTCAATATAGTTCAAGTCACATGTTTGATCTCGTTATGTTAGTATTTTTTTAAGATACTTGCCTCTTTGATCTGGTTATGAGGTTGATTAGCTCTGCTATTTAAATAGTGATAGGAACTTGTTGTGCTGATCAGAGCTGGGGTCGTTTTCTTTTTTTCTTTGTACTCTGCAACACATCAGGGACAAAATTAAATCATAATGTCCCAAACAATTGAATAATGTAATGATGTCTCAAACAATTGAATAGCCTAATGATGTCTGAAACAATTGAATAACATAATGATGTCTGAAACAATTGAATAACATAATGATGTCTGAAACAATTGAATAACGTAATGATGTCTCAAACAATTAAATAACATAATGATGTCTCAAACAATTGAATAACGTAATGATGTCTGAAACAATTGAATAACATAATGATGTCTCAAACAATTGAATAACGTTATGATGTCTGAAACAATTGAATAACGTAATGATGTCTCAAACAATTGAATAGCCTAATGATGTCTGAAACAATTGAATAACATAATGATGTCTGAAACAATTGAATAACATAATGATGTCTGAAACAATTGAATAACGTAATGATGTCTCAAACAATTAAATAACATAATGATGTCTCAAACAATTGAATAACGTAATGATGTCTGAAACAATTGAATAACATAATGATGTCTCAAACAATTGAATAACGTTATGATGTCTGAAACAATTGAATAACGTAATGATGTCTCAAACAATTGAATAACGTAATGATGTCTCAAACAATTGAATAACATAATGATGTCTCAAACAATTTAATAACGTAATGATGTCTCAAACAATTGAATAACAAAATGATGTCTCAAACAATTGAATAACATAATGATGTCTCAAACAATTGAATAACATAATGATGTCTCAAACAATTGAATAACATAATGATGTCTGAAACAATTGAATAACGTAATGATGTCTCAAACAATTGAATAACGTAATGATGTCTCAAACAATTGAATAACGTAATGATGTCTCAAACAATTGAATAACGTAATGATGTCTCAAACAATTGAATAACATAATGATGTCTCAAACAATTGAATAACATAATGATGTCTCAAATAATTGAATAACGTAATGATGTCTCAAACAATTGAATAACATAATGATGTCTCAAACAATTGAATATCATAATGATGTCTCAAACAATTGAATAACGTAATGATGTCTCAAACAATTGAATAACGTAATGATGTCTCAAACAATTTCAATTACAAATGATGACACAAACCATTCAAATGTTTAAAGAACTCGTGCGTCAATGTTTATTATTATTTCGTCAAAGTTCTCGTGGTGACAAAAACGTTTTTTTAGCCTAACTAAACTTTGTGACGTAATGGTCTAACTAAACTTTGTGACGTAATGGTCTAACTAAACCTTGTGACGTAATGGTCTAACTAAACCTTGTGACGTAATGGTCTAACTAAACATTGTGACGTAATGGTCTAACTAAACCTTGTGACGTAATGGTCTAACTAAACCTTGTGACGTAATGGTCTAACTAAACCTTGTGACGTAATGGTCTAACTAAACCTTGTGACGTAATGGTCTAACTAAACCTTGTGATGTAATGGTCTAATTAAACCTTGTGACGTAATGGAAAGTATTTTCCCGTTGACATCATTCGGATAGATTTATAAAATGAAATGTGCACAAATTAACCCATATCAACTCTCTCGTCTGGACAGACATTTTAAATCCAACTACGTTGCCAGGGCCGGCCTTATGAATAGGCAAACTAGGCGGCTGCCTAGGACCTATGACCTCCGAGTGGTGGGGGCCTCCCACAGGTCTGAAAACAATTTTTTTTAAAGATAGGAATAATTAAACTTAGTACCCAGTGTTATTGTTGGGGTACACTGGAATGACTAGGTTTTAAATAAATTGAGTCGTTTTATTTTTTATTTTATTTTTCATTTGGGGCCACCAAAGTCACTTTGGGCCTCTAATTATCTTAGGCCGGTCCTGCAGCCGTGTGACGTAGTGGAAAGTTTTTTCCCTTTGATATCATTTGGAGCTATTTCATTAATAAAAGTACATTGACTCCTCGCTCGGTTAAATGTATTAAGAATCACGAGTGCCGATGTCTTTCACGAATCGCCATCTATTGTCTCCTGAGACGGAATAATATATATATATTGGTCTTGGGCTATTTATTTATTTATATTTATATGACAATTATATGGCTCCTAGCCTCTTTTTGTCTCGGAAGACATTTCGAATGTGTCCAGATGTTTCACTGATTTTAGTTTCTTCTTGACACGCGGCCAAATCTGATGTGACTAATGAAGCCAATTATGGAGCAACAGAGTTAGCTACAGTTCATGCATGTATTACAGGGCTAGCTGATAGGACAGCTTTTTTTTTCTTTCTATTGGCTAAAGCCGCTTCATTTCTTTTGCTCTCGGTGAGGTTCGTACCAGCACGCACATTCAGACTCCTTGCTGTCCGGTCTTGGCCTATTTTCTCCAACATACTTTCGTTGATGCCTGTGGTTCTCATGTCTCGCGTGCAGACATCGCTGTAGGCTAGTCTTGGGCGCCCTTGGGTCTCACTCCCTCCGCAAACTCCGCATAGAGGATGTCTTTAGGAATTCTTCCATCCGGTATGCGGGTGACATGTCAGAGCCAAAGTAGTCTTCTCTGTGTCAAGTGAGCATAGATACTGTGCATATTGGCTAATTTCAAAACGTCCTGATTGGAGTCATGAACCTTCCAGGAGATGCACATTATGCGTAGGAGGCAGCGCAAGTGAAAACTATTTCATCTATGCTCTTGATGCATGTATGTTGACCAGCTCTCACTAGCATAAAGACGAGTGCTCACTACACAAGCATTGTAGACTAGCATTTTGGTTGCATTTTCTTAGAAACGCTTGGAGAGTTGCTTTAGAAGCCTTTCCAATTCTTTTTGTTAACTCAGTGTCTACATTTAGGTTGCTCGTGACAGTTGATCGCAGGTAGGTAAATTCCCGCACCGCCGTAAGGGTGTGATTTCAAATAATTATCACGTTATCACGTGTAATTCTGTGACGTCTTGTGCCAGGATTTCAAACTTAGTGAGTCTTATTGTAACTGAATTCTAGACATGAAACCGCCAAAGCATTGTCTGGCCTTTGTAATACTTCTTGTGAATAAGATATGAGTGCTGCATCGTCGTCAAACAGCAGATCCATTATCAAGATACGCAAGTTTACGTTATCGCTTTAAGACGTGCCAGGTTAAAAAGCTTTCCATCGGATCTTCTCTATCTCAATCTACTGTGTATTTATACACTCCATCTTCCAGAGATTTAAAAGCGCTGGTGAGTACAACTGAAAAGTAGATGACGAGTAGTGTTGGTGTCTAAATGTATCTTTGTTATTCGAGCATAGAAAACATAGATTCGGGTTCTTAGTTTATGGCATATTAACGCAAATCGATTGTTTCTAATTTAAAATTATATTTCATTAGGGTCCAAATGTTTCATGATCACTATTCATTCATAAAGATCACGACTTCAGATTGTATGTACATATCAGGCATATTGTTTAGAAACTCATTGGGGTTATTAGAAGATCTAGATTCTAGGACTATAATTGTCATTACATTGCGATATTACTTTTTTTTTAAAAGGAAAATAATTATTTGGCTTTAATATTTCTTATCTCTGAGCAGATCAGTCGGGGGTCGCCTCTGATCGCACAAACTCTCTTTGTAAACTTGTTCTATTTATAGTTGTGTTTAGATTAAACTTGAAACGATATTTTTAGATGTGGACTTAGTTGACTTCTTAAAGTATTACACATTATTTTGAACTTCTGTTTCTGATACCTATAGATGTTTGATCCGCTAAATTTGAAAAATGTTTCTCCATCTTTTAATTTCTCAATGTAAATTAGTAAAAAGAAACTTAATTTTAAGATATCCTGTTGCCAATTTTGTAATTCTTTTCTGTATATTAATCCCTTTTTTTTATTATAAATATATTTCTAGACAAAACATTTGATACATTTCCTAGTCAGTTTATAGAAGCCTTGGAAAAGCAGGAAACAAGTTAGTTCTTACTTCATCTGATGAACGCCAGGGAACAAATCTACACACACTGGTTGAACAATACACACACTGGTTGAACAATACACACCCATGTTAAACAACACACACACGAGTTGAAGGATACACACGAGTTGAAGGATACACACACTGGTTGAACACTACACACTCTGGTTGAACAATACACACACTGGTTGAACAATACACAATCACTAGATGGAACTATTGTTTTTAAGGAAACATCCGCAAAAGATCTGATTAGTTCTTTGTCACTTTTCTATTCGCTATGCAAATCACCAATGTCGCTATTGTTTACATCAATGACAATGAATGAAGACTGACCTTCAAGCACCATCTTGTCCCGAGCATGTCCCATGTCATTAGATGCGAAACAGAAATATTCCCCGAAGTCACTTGACTGTATGTTTTTGATCGTCAGATAAATGGAGAGTTTTTGTTCTTCTTCAATATACGACGAGGCCTCAGACTGTGCAGGAGACATGATTAGAAGAATTCATTCAGAATAGAATACTTAATGCAAGTAGCGCTGTTAACAAAAATAATGTAGAGTCAAGGCACACTAAAAACACAACAGACATGAGAAAATAAAAATATGCTAATCTTTGCTTACCTTATTTTGAACAATTAATTCTTAATGTTCTTCTTGAATTAAAGAAAGCGAATATTCTATAAACTGATAAATTGTAAGCCAATTCCAAAAATCTTTGGGTCATGTAGGGCCTACAGAAAAGGTTTACAAACTAAATTTTGAGGTAGAACTAGAAGTAATGAGTTCACCGAGAGCAAGACTCAATGAGCGATATACAAATGATAGAGTGATCAGTTCACTCAAGAACGTGGACATTTGATCATTAGAGATGCAGTGAGTTTAAAGTTTGGCCACCGTAAAATAATCGTCTTTCTCTGGGAAGCTAAATTAACCACTAAACCAGATACTTTGTCACGTCTGGAACTCAGATATTTCTTGACAACATTTTAGAAGGCTGACATTGCTCCTAGTGCTACTCTTCTATAAATCACCTTTCATGGATGAGACTTGGAAAAAAAAAAGAAACAGATGAGATAACTTCTTTAACAATTCGCTGCATTTACCATATACTTCTCTGAAGTAAACAACCGTTTTAATCCAAACTCCCAGAATGCCTCTCCATGTGGATATCCTGTTACTGTACACTCTAGGATGGTATCTTTTCCAATGGCTTGTGATATTGTATCCGAGGCAACCTTTACTTCCGGTGGAACTGATCAGTGAAAAATAAAAAATTACGTCATTCACTTCCTAAGGCGCTATGTGGTTTGATTTACACACAGGGAATGAGGGTCGACATGGTTTAATTTAAGCTACAGGGGGACATAAAGATTACAGGCTATTTGATTCCCTTACAATTTGTTCAACGATATGGCAAAATGCTACGAGAACGTATCCATTGACTACAGACATCTATTAGGGAAGATATTTAGGTTGTCATTGCTAATAGTGATTTATTTGTGACCTAAATATTTATCTCTAGACTACAGACATCTATTAGGGAAGATATTTAGGTTGTCATTGCTAATAGTGATTTATTTGTGACCTAAATATTTATCTCTACACTACAGACATCTATTAGAAAGATATTTAGGTTGTCATTGCTAATAGTGATTTATTTGTGACCTAAATATTTATCTCTACACTACAGACATCTATTAGAAAGATATTTAGGTTGTCATTGCTAATAGTGATTTATTTGTGACCTAAATGTTTATCTCTACACTACAGACATCTATTAGGGAAGATATTTAGGTTGTCATTGCTAATAGTGATTTATTTGTGACCTAAATATTTATCTCTACACTACAGACATCTATTAGGGAAGATATTTAGGTTGTCATTGCTAATAGTGATTTATTTGTGACCTAAATATTTATCTCTACACTACAGACATCTATTAGAAAGATATTTAGGTTGTCATTGCTAATAGTGATTTATTTGTGACCTAAATATTTATCTCTACACTACAGACATCTATTAGAAAGATATTTAGGTTGTCATTGCTAATAGTGATTTATTTGTGACCTAAATATTTATCTCTACACTACAGACATCTATTAGGGAAGATATTTAGGTTGTCATTGCTAATAGTGATTTATTTGTGACCTAAATGTTTATCTCTACACTACAGACATCTATTAGGGAAGATATTTAGGTTGTCATTGCTAATAGTGATTTATTTGTGACCTAAATATTTATCTCTACACTACAGACATCTATTAGGGAAGATATTTAGGTTGTCATTGCTAATAGTGATTTATTTGTGACCTAAATATTTATCTCTACACTACAGACATCTATTAGGGAAGATATTTAGGTTGTCATTGCTAATAGTGATTTATTTGTGACCTAAATATTTATCTCTACACTACAGACATCTATTAGGGAAGATATTTAGGTTGTCATTGCTAATAGTGATTTATTTGTGACCTAAATATTTATCTCCACACTACAGACATCTATTAGGGAAGATATTTAGGTTGTCATTGCTAATAGTGATTTATTTGTGACCTAAATATTTATCTCTACACTACAGACATCTATTAGGGAAGATATTTAGGTTGGCATTGCTAATAGTGATTTATTTGTGACCTAAATATTTATCTCTACACTACAGACATCTATTAGGGAAGATATTTAGGTTGTCATTGCTAATAGTGATTTATTTGTGACCTAAATATTTATCTCTAGACTACAGACATCTATTAGAAAGATATTTAGATTGTCATTGCTAATAGTGATTTATTTGTGACCTAAATATTTATCTCTAGACTACAGACATCTATTAGAAAGATATTTAGATTGTCATTGCTAATAGTGATTTATTTGTGATCTAAATATTTATCTCTAGACTACAGACATCTATTAGAAAGATATTTAGATTATCATTGCTAATAGTGATTTATTTGTGACCTAAATATTTATCTCTAGACTACAGACATCTATTAGGGAAGATATTTAGGTTTTATTGTCATTGCTAATAGTGATTTATTTGTGACCTAAATATTTATCTCTACACTATAGACATCTATTAGAGAAGATATTTAAATTTTATTGTCATTGCTAATAGTGATTTATTTGTGACCTAAATATTTATCTCTAGACTACAGACATCTATTAGAGAAGATATTTAGGTTTTATTGTCATTGCTAATAGTGATTTATTTGTGACCCAAACATTTATCTCTAGACTAAAACTTGAATTAATTGGTTGAAGAAACAAGACTTCTAACATTTCACTTTGACAGTTGTGGCTTTTGTTGCTATCGGTGTCACGCCATTGTCAGCTTCACACTCGTACACACCCCCGCAATGTCGTGTGATGTTGTAAATGTTGAGAATCTCTCCGGCTGTACCGATTCCTGAAGAGACAAAAATAATCTTTTATTATATCTCATTGTCTAGACCTATGTTGTGAGACCTATGTTGTGAGACCTATGTTGTGAGACCTATGTTGTGAGACCTATGTTGTGAGACCTATGTTGTGAGACCAAGGTTTAACAAGAACTTCAAGTTGATATTCTCCTCCAAATATCAAATTCACATTAGAGCCTGTGTATCTAGGACATGACATTAGAGCAGTGTATCTAGGGCATTAAAACTGTGTATTTTGGACATGAGTTTAGATCCATCCATCCATCCATCCATCCATCCATCCATCCATCCATCCATCCATCCATCCATCCATCCATCCATCCATCCATCCATCCATCCGTCCGTCCGTCCGTCCATCCATCCATCCATCCATCCATCCATCCATCCATCCATCCGTCCATCCGTCCATCCGTCCATCCGTCCGTCCGTCCGTCCGTCCATCCGTCCGTCCGTCCGTCCTTCCGTCCGTCCGTCCGTCCGTCCGTCCGTCCGTCCGTCCATCCATCCATCCATCCATCCATCCATCCATCCATCCATCCATCCGTCCGTCCGTCCGTCCGTCCGTCCGTCCGTCCGTCCGTCCGTCCGTCCGTCCGTCCATCCATCCATCCATCCATCCATCCATCCATCCATCCATCCATCCATCCATCCATCCATCCATCCATCCATCCATCTCTATCTTTTCTAATCTAAAAAAAAAAAGAATAAAAGAACATTCCAATAAACTACTTTTTGTTGACAACATCCATTTGGAATAAATGAAGATCTAGAATCCATGCAAAAGATTTTTAAAAATATTTTTTTTTAGTACAAATTAAACGTTGAGCTTTATCAGTAGTGATTATTGTGGTAATGATTAGTCACTAAAATGGCTCTAATGGATATCAATAAATAATCAATATACTTTAAAAAGTCTTTGTTATTAAACATGGAAAGAAAGTGTCACTGAATACGTCAGTAAATGTCTTATAGCATGTCATTCAAGTGTTTCAGAACAAACAGTTATTGTCATTAAGCATGGAAGATAGTTGTTATTGAATTGTGTCAGTAAGTTGTTCTATAATATTCTCAGGAATCTGTTCGTGTCAGTTTTATGAGTGAAGGCACAAAGATCCCAAACATTCTAACTAGAAAAAGTCAGTTCTATGCGTGAAGGCACAAAGATCCCAAACATTCTAACTATGAAAAGTCAGTTCTATAAGTGAAGGCACAAAGATCCCAAACATTCTAACTACGAAAAGTCAGTTCTATGTTTTAATGCTTGTTTTATAATAGTGTTTTATGTATCTTTGTAAAAATTGATTATAATTTTAGGAGGGGCGAGATGTCACGGATGAATGTGTGTATGTATGTATAATTTATTTTTACATTCTACGCGAATGACCGGAAGTGTGTTTTGTTGACAGATGTTGATCAGAGAGAGATCAGCGTGTGTGATAGGCAGTAAAGCTGATTAAAGTTTATGTGTTTGATCTAGTGGTTTAATTGTTATATTTCGTTAACTAGAACTGAACCAGGGACACCTAGACGTATCGAGACCTAAGGTAGATTCTATTGAGTTATAATTATAAATAGAATAGAAAAGCTGTGACAGGCATCAAGATCCCAAACATTCTTACTAGGAAAAGTCAGTTCTATAAGTGAAGGTACAAAGATCCCAAACATTCTTACTAGGAAAAGTCAGTTCTATGAGTGAAGGCACAAAGATCCCAAACATTCTAACTAGGAAAAGTCAGTTCTATGAGTGAAGGCACAAAGATCCCAAACATTCTAACTAGGAAAAGTCAGTTCTATAAGTGAAGGTACAAAGATCCCAAACATTCTTACTAGGAAAAGTCAGTTCTATAAGTGAAGGTACAAAGATCCCAAACATTCTTACTAGGAAAAGTCAGTTCTATGAGTGAAGGCACAAAGATCCCAAACATTCTAACTAGGAAAAGTCAGTTCTATGAGTGAAGGCACAAAGATCCCAAACATTCTAACTAGGAAAAGTCAGTTCTATAAGTGAAGGCACAAAGATCCCAAACATTCTAACTAGGAAAAGTCAGTTCTATAAGTGAAGGTACAAAGATCCCAAACATTCTTACTAGGAAAAGTCAGTTCTATGAGTGAAGGCACAAAGATCCCAAACATTCTAACTAGGAAAAGTCAGTTCTATAAGTGAAGGTACAAAGATCCCAAACATTCTTACTAGGAAAAGTCAGTTCTATGAGTGAAGGCACAAAGATCCCAAACATTCTAACTAGGAAAAGTCAGTTCTATAAGTGAAGGTACAAAGATCCCAAACATTCTTACTAGGAAAAGTCAATTCTATGAGTGAAGGCACAAAGATCCCAAACATTCTAACTAGGAAAAGTCAGTTCTATGAGTGAAGGCACAAAGATCCCAAACATTTTTACTAGGAAATGGCGTGCATGACTCACTGTCTGTTGGCTCTCCTTTCACGCTTGACTTTCTGTACCACGTGACTGTTGGTTTCGGCATTCCTGTAGCATTGCAGGTCAGAGTGACTTTCTCTCCTTCTCTGAAGATCAACGTGTTCTCGTTTGGCTCGGACAGAATTCTGGGAGGAACTGAAAGAACATACATTGAATTGGATGGGAGAAGATGCAAGGATAGAAAAACTCTTCATGTCCTGAGCGGATTTTGTTTGTTTCTCATTTCGTGCTAAAACACGGGCTGGATTTTATTTTTCAGCCCTAGCACAGTAGGAGCATTGGGACTACAAGGTGCCTTGGTAAGTCTCGACTTTGGGATTGGTGAAATCTTGGTGTATCTGGTCTAAATCAAAGGCTTAGATATCATAAACTAGAATAGGTGACCCGACAAAATAGAGCCGACATAATAGCGCGAACAAAATAGTGCCGACTTAATAGCGCATACTTCTATGAGATGTGTATAAAAGTACCGGATTTCACTTAAACTACTCTAATCCAACCTCTACACGAACTGCTTTGTAAATGTTGGCAAGAAGGTGCTGTGCCACAAGACCTGCGGGATGCTAAAATCATTACACTATATAAGAACAAAGGTGACAGAAGCGACTGCAACAATTACAGGGGAATCTCCCTCTTAAGTATTGTAGGCAAAGTCTTTGCTCGAGTGATACTTCCCAGGCTACAAAAACTCGCTGATCGGGTCTATCCAGAATCACAATGCGGCTTCCGCTCAGGGAGATCCACGACTGACATGATTTTCTCCATCCGCCAACTCCAGGAAAAGTGCAGAGAACAAAGGATGCCTTTGTACATTGCGTTTATTGACCTGACAAAGGCCTTCGATCTAGTTAGCAGAGATGGCCTCTTTAAAATTTTACAGTTAATAGGCTGTCCACCCAAGCTACTAAATGTAATCATATCTTTCCACCAAAATATGATGGGCACAGTGCAATTCAACGGTGCCAGCTCTGAAAGTTTCAGTATAAACAGCGGAGTAAAACAAGGATATGTCCTGGCCTCAACCCTCTTTGGAATACTATTTTCATTGCTAATCCACAACGCGTTTGACAAAGCCACTGAAGGCATCTATCTCCATTCCAGATTTGATGGCAAACTCCTAAATATTGCCAGACTGAGGGCCAAAACTAAAATCAGAGCCACCCTCGTAAGAGATATGCTATTCGCGGATGACGCAGCGGTAGTGGCACACACACAAGAGGAACTTCAGTCACTAATGTTCCGCTTCTCTCAGGCCTGTAAAAAATATGGCTTGACTATTAGCACGAAGAAAACAAATGTTATGGGACCACCTACTACAGCACCACCCTCCATCCTCATTGACGATAACAAGCTGGACGCCGTAAACGAATTCTGCTATCTGGGATCCACAATTACAGATGACCTGTCCCTAGAAGAGGAGATGAAAAAACGCATAGGGAAGGCTGCCTCGACAATCGCTAGACTCAGACTAAGAGTTTGGGAAAACCATAAGCTAACTACGGTGACCAAAATGGAAGTCTACAAGGCATGCGTTATGAGTACACTGCTGTATGGCAGTGAATCATGGACCACCTACGCAAAGCAAGAGAGAAAACTAAACTCATTCCATTTAAGATGTCTCCGTAGGATCTTGAATGTCACATGGAAAGAAAAAGTGTGCAATACTGAGAGCCTTGCGCGATCAGGTATTCCCAGCATCTTTACAGCCCTCAGACAACGCCGTTTGCGCTGGCTTGGACATGTTCGCCGGATGGAGGACAAGCGCATCCCGAAAGTCATCCTCTATGGTCAACTCGCAACTGGCACAAGAAAAACTGGTCGCCCCCACCTCCGTTACATAGATGTAATAAAACGTGACCTCAAATCAATGAACATCAACACTGACAATTGGGAAGACATAGCTCTAGACCGCAACAGGTGGAGAGAGACAGTGACCAAGAAAGCTATGGACAGTGAAAGTACATGGGTCTCAGCCCAGGAAGAAAAACGCCCAAACCGAAAAAAGGCCAGCTCCTCTACCACCGAAGCAAAAGCCACCTTAACCTGCGCTATATATGGACGGGAGTGTCTCTCCAAAATAGGGCTCCACAGCCACATGAGGAAGTGTGCTCTGAGATGAACCATAGTCGTCCTACGACTGAAGGAGGCCAAAGCGCGAACAAAATAGTGCCGACTTAATAGCGCATACTTCTATGTGATGTGTATAAAAGTACCGGATTGCACTAAGTGCTAGTCCTGGATAGCATTAAGGTCTCTATCTTCTTCTAAAAGTATGCCAAATTTTCAGAGAAAGAGAGTACTTTACAATTTAATTTCATTCTCCTTTTTCACCAATATTTAAAATGCATAACTTGCTACAAAATTTATGATTTTGAAATGCGGTGACCCTGTTCAAGGATAAGGTTTGATGATGAGTGTGTTACACATATGTGTTATTGTATAATCAGAAATCTTGATTATTTGCGGCATCTCTCTTTAATCAAGCAATGGCGTCTCTTGCGTCAACTTTGGCAAACTTTTGGCATAGTTAAGATGGCGATCACATTTCTTACACCACCAAATCTCAGGTTGTGACTGACCAATTCAATCATTAATTTTACTATTTCCTGTCCGTCTATGTGTAACACCCTCACTTAGATATCCAAACTCAGAAGTGTCAATTTGGATTGTAGGCCTATAAAAAACTTCCCTTGTCTCCCAAGCAATGAAACACACCCTTCATAAGACAAGAATACCCCCCCACCGGCATTCTCTCATTATGTAGGCCTACATTCTTTTTTTCTTAAACGCTGTGTAAATCTGTCAAGTATGGAAGTATCTTTGTTTTTTGAAGAGCACTTTTGGAATTTAAATAAATGATATATTTTGAAATTCTTTATTGTAGCTTATTATAATTCTTGCATAATGTTTGCATAATTATATTTTAAGATATCTAAAGTGTTTTTCTGCAAAATGACTGAAAAATAATGATAACATAAAACATAATATTGGCTCTATTTTCTATTTTACATCTTAAGTCTTTCTTTCAAAATGACTGACCTAGATTTTGTCCGCGCTATTTAGTCGAGGAACCACTACAAAAGATGAACATCCAATAGGAGGATATTTTAGATATTTCTAAGTTCTTATGCAACGGTTACTTTTTTTCGTTTCTGAAAGCGAAAACTTTAATTTACTACTACTTACTATTTATAATTAAAAAAAACATGGGAGACAATTTTAGTAAGTAAGGTGAGCATTTCAAGTATTTAAAACCCATTTATGCAAACGGTTATATATTTTTTGACATGCTAGATAGCACTTTACAAAAAAATTCATTCAATGAGATAATCACTCAATAATATCAGTTAGGCTAGCTTCACCTTGAACTATATCTTCCTAACTATCAGTAAATTACGAGAATTAACAATGTAATAATAATAAACATCCTATGGAATAAGACTATGACGAATTCATAAAAAAAACAGTATTGGCAACACTTTCAACACCATCATATTACTTCTTGTATGGACGCAGATAGTGTTGTAGTTGTTGATAGTTTGTAGTTCATAGTTTCTGACAGAGATAGGGTTCTAGTTGTTGATAGTTTGTAGTTCATAGTTTCTGACGGAGATAGGGTTCTAGTTGTTGATAGTTTGTAGTTCATAGTTTCTGACAGTATTGGCAACACTTTCAACACCATCATATTACTTCTTGTATGGACGCAGATAGTGTTGTATTTGTTGATAGTTTGTAGTTCATAGTTTCTGACAGAGCTAGGGTTGTAGTTGTTGATAGTTTGTAGTTCATAGTTTCTGACGTAGATAGGGTTGTAGTTGTTGATAGTTTGTAGTTCATAGTTTCTGACGGAGATAGTGTTGTAGTTGTTGATAGTTTGTAGTTCATAGTTTCTGACGGAGATAGTGTTGTAGTTGTTGATAGTTTGTAGTTTATAGTTTCTGACAGAGATATGTTGTATTTGTTGATAGTTTGTAGTTCATAGTTTCTGACAGAGCTAGGGTTGTAGTTGTTGATAGTTTGTAGTTCATAGTTTCTGACGTAGATAGTGTTGTAGTTGTTGATAGTTTGTAGTTTATAGTTTCTGACGGAGATAGTGTTGTAGTTGTTGATAGTTTGTAGTTCATAGTTTCTGACGGAGATAGTGTTGTATTTGTTGATAGTTTGTAGTTCATAGTTTCTGACGGAGATAGTGTTGTAGTTGTTGATAGTTTGTAGTTTATAGTTTCTGACGGAGATAGTGTTGTAGTTGTTGATAGTTTGTAGTTCATAGTTTCTGACGGAGATAGTGTTGTATTTGTTGATAGTTTGTAGTCCATAGTTTCTGACGGAGATAGTGTTGTAGTTGTTGATAGTTTGTAGTTTATAGTTTCTAACGGATATAGTGTTGTATTTGTTGATAGTTTGTAGTTCATAGTTTCTGACGGAGATAGTGTTGTAGTTGTTGATAGTTTGTAGTTCATAGTTTCTGACGGAGATAGTGTTGTAGTTGTTGATAGTTTGTAGTTCATAGTTTCTGACGGAGATAGTGTTGTAGTTGTTGATAGTTTGTAGTTCATACTTTCTGACGGAGATAGTGTTGTAGTTGTTGATAGTTTGTAGTTCATAGTTTCTGACAGAGATAGGGTTCTAGTTGTTGATAGTTTGTAGTTCATAATTTCTGACGGAGATAGGGTTCTAGTTGTTGATAGTTTGTAGTTCATAGTTTCTGACATAGATAGTGTTGTAGTTGTTGATAGTTTGTAGTTCATAGTTTCTGACGGAGATAGTGTTGTAGTTGTTGATAGTTTGTAGTTCATAGTTTCTGACGGAGATAGTGTTGTAGTTGTTGATAGTTTGTAGTTTATAGTTTCTGACGGAGATAGTGTTGTAGTTGTTGATAGTTTGTAGTTTATAGTTTCTGACGGAGATAGTGTTGTAGTTGTTGATAGTTTGTAGTTCATAGTTTCTGACGGAGATAGTGTTGTAGTTGTTGATAGTTTGTAGTTTATAGTTTCTGACAGAGATAGTGTTGTAGTTGTTGATAGTTTGTAGTTCATAGTTTCTGACGGAGATAGTGTTGTTTGATAGTTTGTAGTTCATAGTTTCTGACAGAGATAGGGTTCTAGTTGTTGATAGTTTGTAGTTCATAGTTTCTGACGGAGATAGTGTTGTAGTTGTTGATAGTTTGTAGTTTATAGTTTCTGACAGAGATAGTGTTGTATTTGTTGATAGTTTGTAGTTCATAGTTTCTGACGGAGATAGTGTTGTTTGATAGTTTGTAGTTCATAGTTTCTGACAGAGATAGGGTTCTAGTTGTTGATAGTTTGTAGTTCATAGTTTCTGACGGAGATAGTGTTGTAGTTGTTGATAGTTTGTAGTTTATAGTTTCTGACAGAGATAGTGTTGTATTTGTTGATAGTTTGTAGTTCATAGTTTCTGACAGAGCTAGGGTTGTAGTTGTTGATAGTTTGTAGTTCATAGTTTCTGACGGAGATAGTGTTGTAGTTGTTGATAGTTTGTAATTCATCGTTTGTGACGGAGATAGTATTGTAGTTGTTGATAGTTTGTAGTTCATAGTTTCTGACGGAGATAGTGTTGTAGTTGTTGATAGTTTGTAGTTTATAGTTTCTGACGGAGATAGTGTTGTAGTTGTTGATAGTTTGTAGTTTATAGTTTCTGACGGAGATAGTGTTGTAGTTGTTGATAGTTTGTAGTTCATAGTTTCTGACGGAGATAGTGTTGTAGTTGTTGATAGTTTGTAGTTCATAGTTTCTGACGGAGATAGTGTTGTAGTTGTTGATAGTTTGTAGTTCATAGTTTCTGACGGAGATAGTGTTGTTTGATAGTTTGTAGTTCATAGTTTCTGACAGAGATAGGGTTCTAGTTGTTGATAGTTTGTAGTTCATAGTTTCTGACGGAGATAGTGTTGTAGTTGTTGATAGTTTGTAGTTCATAGTTTCTGACAGAGATAGGGTTCTAGTTGTTGATAGTTTGTAGTTCATAGTTTCTGACGGAGATAGTGTTGTAGTTGTTGATAGTTTGTAGTTTATAGTTTCTGACAGAGATAGTGTTGTATTTGTTGATAGTTTGTAGTTCATAGTTTCTGACGGAGATAGGGTTCTAGTTGTTGATAGTTTGTAGTTCATAGTTTCTGACGGAGATAGGGTTCTAGTTGTTTGATAGTTTGTAGTTCATAGTTTCTGACGGAGATAGGGTTCTAGTTGTTGATAGTTTGTAGTTCATAGTTTCTGACGGAGATAGTGTTGTTTGATAGTTTGTAGTTCATAGTTTCTGACAGAGATAGGGTTCTAGTTGTTGATAGTTTGTAGTTCATAGTTTCTGACGGAGATAGTGTTGTAGTTGTTGATAGTTTGTAGTTCATAGTTTCTGACAGAGATAGGGTTCTAGTTGTTGATAAATTGTAGTTCATAGTTTCTGACGGAGATAGTGTTGTAGTTGTTGATAGTTTGTAGTTTATAGTTTCTGACAGAGATAGTGTTGTATTTGTTGATAGTTTGTAGTTCATAGTTTCTGACGGAGATAGTGTTGTAGTTGTTGATAGTTTGTAGTTCATAGTTTCTGACGGAGATAGTGTTGTAGTTGTTGATAGTTTGTAGTTCATAGTTTCTGACGGAGATAGTATTGTAGTTGTTGATAGTTTGTAGTTCATAGTTTCTGACGGAGATAGTGTTGTAGTTGTTGATAGTTTGTAGTTTATAGTTTCTGACGGAGATAGTGTTGTAGTTGTTGATAGTTTGTAGTTTATAGTTTCTGACGGAGATAGTGTTGTAGTTGTTGATAGTTTGTAGTTCATAGTTTCTGACGGAGATAGTGTTGTAGTTGTTGATAGTTTGTAGTTCATAGTTTCTGACGGAGATAGTGTTGTAGTTGTTGATAGTTTGTAGTTCATAGTTTCTGACGGAGATAGTGTTGTTTGATAGTTTGTAGTTCATAGTTTCTGACAGAGATAGGGTTCTAGTTGTTAATAGTTTGTAGTTCATAGTTTCTGACGGAGATAGTGTTGTAGTTGTTGATAGTTTGTAGTTCATAGTTTCTGACAGAGATAGGGTTCTAGTTGTTGATAGTTTGTAGTTCATAGTTTCTGACGGAGATAGTGTTGTAGTTGTTGATAGTTTGTAGTTTATAGTTTCTGACAGAGATAGTGTTGTATTTGTTGATAGTTTGTAGTTCATAGTTTCTGACAGAGATAGGGTTCTAGTTGTTGATAGTTTGTAGTTCATAGTTTCTGACGGAGATAGGGTTCTAGTTGTTTGATAGTTTGTAGTTCATAGTTTCTGACAGAGATAGGGTTCTAGTTGTTGATAGTTTGTAGTTCATAGTTTCTGACGGAGATAGTGTTGTAGTTGTTGATAGTTTGTAGTTCATAGTTTCTGACAGAGATAGGGTTCTAGTTGTTGATAGTTTGTAGTTCATAGTTTCTGACGGAGATAGTGTTGTAGTTGTTGATAGTTTGTAGTTCATAGTTTCTGACGGAGATAGTGTTGTAGTTGTTGATAGTTTGTAGTTCATAGTTTCTGACGGAGATAGTGTTGTAGTTGTTGATAGTTTGTAGTTCATAGTTTCTGACGGAGATAGTATTGTAGTTGTTGATAGTTTGTAGTTCATAGTTTCTGACGGAGATAGTGTTGTAGTTGTTGATAGTTTGTAGTTTATAGTTTCTGACGGAGATAGTGTTGTAGTTGTTGATAGTTTGTAGTTTATAGTTTCTGACGGAGATAGTGTTGTAGTTGTTGATAGTTTGTAGTTCATAGTTTCTGACGGAGATAGTGTTGTAGTTGTTGATAGTTTGTAGTTCATAGTTTCTGACGGAGATAGTGTTGTAGTTTTTGATAGTTTGTAGTTTATAGTTTCTGACGGAGATAGTGTTGTAGTTGTTGATAGTTTGTAGTTCATAGTTTCTGACGGAGATAGGGTTCTAGTTGTTGATAGTTTGTAGTTTATAGTTTCTGACGGAGATAGTGTTGTAGTTGTTGATAGTTTGTAGTTCATAGTTTCTGACGGAGATAGTGTTGTAGTTGTTGATAGTTTGTAGTTCATAGTTTCTGACGGAGATAGGGTTGTAGTTGTTGATAGTTTGTAGTTCATAGTTTCTAACGGAGATAGTGTTGTAGTTGTTGATAGTTTGTAGTTCATAGTTTCTGACAGAGATAGGGTTCTAGTTGTTGATAGTTTGTAGTTCATAGTTTCTGACAGAGATAGGGTTCTAGTTGTTGATAGTTTGTAGTTCATAGTTTCTGACAGAGATAGGGTTCTAGTTGTTGATAGTTTGTAGTTCATAGTTTCTGACGGAGATAGGGTTCTAGTTGTTGATAGTTTGTAATTCATAGTTTCTGACGGAGATAGTGTTGTAGTTGTTGATAGTTTGTAGTTCATAGTTTCTGACATAGATAGTGTTGTATTTGTTGATAGTTTGTAGTTCATAGTTTCTGACAGAGCTAGGGTTGTAGTTGTTGATAGTTTGTAGTTCATAGTTTCTGACGGAGATAGGGTTCTAGTTGTTGATAGTTTGTAGTTCATAGTTTCTGACAGAGCTAGGGTTGTAGTTGTTGATAGTTTGTAGTTTATAGTTTCTGACAGAGATAGTGTTGTAGTTGTTGATAGTTTGTAGTTCATAGTTTCTGACGGAGTTAGGGTTGTAGTTGTTGATAGTTTGTAGTTCATAGTTTCTGACGGAGATAGGGTTGTAGTTGTTGATAGTTTGTTGTTCATAGTTTCTGACGGAGATAGTGTTGTAGTTGTTGATAGTTTGTAGTTCATAGTTTCTGACAGAGATAGGGTTCTAGTTGTTGATAGTTTGTAGTTCATAGTTTCTGACGGAGATAGGGTTCTAGTTGTTGATAGTTTGTAGTTCATAGTTTCTGACGGAGATAGTGTTGTAGTTGTTGATAGTTTGTAGTTTATAGTTTCTGACGGAGTTAGGGTTGTAGTTGTTGATAGTTTGTAGTTCATAGTTTCTGACGGAGATAGTGTTGTAGTTGTTGATAGTTTGTAGTTTATAGTTTCTGACGGAGATAGTGTTGTAGTTGTTGATAGTTTGTAGTTCATAGTTTCTGACGGAGATAGTGTTGTAGTTGTTGATAGTTTGTAGTTCATAGTTTCTGACGGAGATAGGGTTCTAGTTGTTGATAGTTTGTAGTTCATAGTTTCTGACGGAGATAGTGTTGTAGTTGTTGATAGTTTGTAGTTTATAGTTTCTGACGGAGATAGTGTTGTAGTTGTTGATAGTTTGTAGTTCATAGTTTCTGACGGAGATAGTGTTGTTTGATAGTTTGTAGTTCATAGTTTCTGACAGAGATAGGGTTCTAGTTGTTGATAGTTTGTAGTTCATAGTTTCTGACAGAGATAGTGTTGTAGTTGTTGATAGTTTGTAGTTCATAGTTTCTGACAGAGATAGGGTTCTAGTTGTTAATAGTTTGTAGTTCATAGTTTCTGACGGAGATAGTGTTGTAGTTGTTGATAGTTTGTAGTTTATAGTTTCTGACGGAGATAGTGTTGTAGTTGTTGATAGTTTGTAGTTCATAGTTTCTGACAGAGCTAGGGTTGTAGTTGTTGATAGTTTGTAGTTCATAGTTTCCGACGGAGATAGTGTTGTAGTTGTTGATAGTTTGTAGTTCATAGTTTCTGACGGAGATAGGGTTGTAGTTGTTGATAGTTTGTAGTTCATAATTTCTGACGGAGATAGTGTTGTAGTTGTTGATAGTTTGTAGTTTATAGTTTCTGACGGAGATAGTGTTGTAGTTGTTGATAGTTTGTAGTTTATAGTTTCTGACGGAGATAGAGTTGTAGTTGTTGATAGTTTGTAGTTCATAGTTTCTGACGGAGATAGTGTTGTAGTTGTTGATAGTTTGTAGTTCATAGTTTCTGACGGAGATAGTGTTGTAGTTGTTGATAGTTTGTAGTTCATAGTTTCTGACGGAGATAGTGTTGTTTGATAGTTTGTAGTTCATAGTTTCTGACAGAGATAGGGTTCTAGTTGTTGATAGTTTGTAGTTCATAGTTTCTGACGGAGATAGTGTTGTAGTTGTTGATAGTTTGTAGTTCATAGTTTCTGACAGAGATAGGGTTCTAGTTGTTGATAGTTTGTAGTTCATAGTTTCTGACGGAGATAGTGTTGTAGTTGTTGATAGTTTGTAGTTTATAGTTTCTGACAGAGATAGTGTTGTATTTGTTGATAGTTTGTAGTTCATAGTTTCTGACGGAGATAGTGTTGTTTGATAGTTTGTAGTTCATAGTTTCTGATAGAGATAGGGTTCTAGTTGTTGATAGTTTGTAGTTCATAGTTTCTGACGGAGATAGTGTTGTAGTTGTTGATAGTTTGTAGTTCATAGTTTCTGACAGAGATAGGGTTCTAGTTGTTGATAGTTTGTAGTTCATAGTTTCTGACGGAGATAGTGTTGTAGTTGTTGATAGTTTGTAGTTCATAGTTTCTGACAGAGCTAGGGTTGTAGTTGTAGATAGTTTGTAGTTCATAGTTTCTGACGGAGATAGGGTTCTAGTTGTTGATAGTTTGTAGTTCATAGTTTCTGACGGAGATAGTGTTGTAGTTGTTGATAGTTTGTAGTTCATAGTTTCTGACGGAGTTAGGGTTGTAGTTGTTGATAGTTTGTAGTTCATAGTTTCTGACGGAGATAGTGTTGTAGTTGTTGATAGTTTGTAGTTTATAGTTTCTGACGGAGATAGTGTTGTAGTTGTTGATAGTTTGTAGTTCATAGTTTCTGACGGAGATAGGGTTCTTGTTGTTGATAGTTTGTAGTTCATAGTTTCTGACGGAGATAGGGTTCTAGTTGTTGATAGTTTGTAGTTCATAGTTTCTGACGGAGATAGTGTTGTAGTTGTTGATAGTTTGTAGTTTATAGTTTCTGACGGAGATAGTGTTGTAGTTGTTGATAGTTTGTAGTTCATAGTTTCTGACGGAGATAGTGTTGTTTGATAGTTTGTAGTTCATAGTTTCTGACAGAGATAGGGTTCTAGTTGTTGATAGTTTGTAGTTCATAGTTTCTGACGGAGATAGTGTTGTAGTTGTTGATAGTTTGTAGTTCATAGTTTCTGACAGAGATAGGGTTCTAGTTGTTGATAGTTTGTAGTTCAAAGTTTCTGACGGAGATAGTGTTGTAGTTGTTGATAGTTTGTAGTTTATAGTTTCTGACAGAGATAGTGTTGTATTTGTTGATAGTTTGTAGTTCATAGTTTCTGACAGAGCTAGGGTTGTAGTTGTTGATAGTTTGTAGTTCATAGTTTCTGACGGAGATAGTGTTGTAGTTGTTGATAGTTTGTAGTTCATAGTTTCTGACGGAGATAGTATTGTAGTTGTTGATAGTTTGTAGTTCATAGTTTCTGACGGAGATAGTGTTGTAGTTGTTGATAGTTTGTAGTTTATAGTTTCTGACGGAGATAGTGTTGTAGTTGTTGATAGTTTGTAGTTTATAGTTTCTGACGGAGATAGTGTTGTAGTTGTTGATAGTTTGTAGTTCATAGTTTCTGACGGAGATAGTGTTGTAGTTGTTGATAGTTTGTAGTTCATAGTTTCTGACGGAGATAGTGTTGTAGTTGTTGATAGTTTGTAGTTCATAGTTTCTGACGGAGATAGTGTTGTTTGATAGTTTGTAGTTCAAAGTTTCTGACAGAGATAGGGTTCTAGTTGTTGATAGTTTGTAGTTCATAGTTTCTGACGGAGATAGTGTTGTAGTTGTTGATAGTTTGTAGTTCATAGTTTCTGACAGAGATAGGGTTCTAGTTGTTGATAGTTTGTAGTTCATAGTTTCTGACGGAGATAGTGTTGTAGTTTTTGATAGTTTGTAGTTTATAGTTTCTGACAGAGATAGTGTTGTATTTGTTGATAGTTTGTAGTTCATAGTTTCTGACGGAGATAGTGTTGTTTGATAGTTTGTAGTTCATAGTTTCTGACAGAGATAGGGTTCTAGTTGTTGATAGTTTGTAGTTCATAGTTTCTGACGGAGATAGTGTTGTAGTTGTTGATAGTTTGTAGTTCATAGTTTCTGACAGAGATAGGGTTCTAGTTGTTGATAGTTTGTAGTTCATAGTTTCTGACAGAGCTAGGGTTGTAGTTGTTGATAGTTTGTAGTTCATAGTTTCTGACGGAGATAGTGTTGTAGTTGTTGATAGTTTGTAGTTCATAGTTTCTGACGGAGATAGTGTTGTAGTTGTTGATAGTTTGTAGTTTATAGTTTCTGACGGAGATAGTGTTGTAGTTGTTGATAGTTTGTAGTTCATAGTTTCTGACGGAGATAGTGTTGTAGTTGTTGATAGTTTGTAGTTCATAGTTTCTGACTGAGATAGTGTTGTAGTTGTTGATAGTTTGTAGTTTATAGTTTCTGACGGAGATAGTGTTGTAGTTGTTGATAGTTTGTAGTTCATAGTTTCTGACGGAGATAGGGTTCTAGTTGTTGATAGTTTGTAGTTCATAGTTTCTGACGGAGATATTGTTGTAGTTGTTGATAGTTTGTAGTTCATAGTTTCTGACGGAGATAGTGTTGTAGTTGTTGATAGTTTGTAGTTCATAGTTTCTGACGGAGATAGGGTTGTAGTTGTTGATAGTTTGTAGTTCATAGTTTCTGACGGAGATAGTGTTGTAGTTGTTGATAGTTTGTAGTTCATAGTTTCTGACGGAGATAGGGTTCTTGTTGTTGATAGTTTGTAGTTCATAGTTTCTGACGGAGATAGGGTTCTAGTTGTTGATAGTTTGTAGTTCATAGTTTCTGACGGAGATAGTGTTGTAGTTGTTGATAGTTTGTAGTTTATAGTTTCTGACGGAGATAGTGTTGTAGTTGTTGATAGTTTGTAGTTCATAGTTTCTGACGGAGATAGTGTTGTTTGATAGTTTGTAGTTCATAGTTTCTGACAGAGATAGGGTTCTAGTTGTTGATAGTTTGTAGTTCATAGTTTCTGACGGAGATAGTGTTGTAGTTGTTGATAGTTTGTAGTTCATAGTTTCTGACAGAGATAGGGTTCTAGTTGTTGATAGTTTGTAGTTCAAAGTTTCTGACGGAGATAGTGTTGTAGTTGTTGATAGTTTGTAGTTTATAGTTTCTGACAGAGATAGTGTTGTATTTGTTGATAGTTTGTAGTTCATAGTTTCTGACAGAGCTAGGGTTGTAGTTGTTGATAGTTTGTAGTTCATAGTTTCTGACGGAGATAGTGTTGTAGTTGTTGATAGTTTGTAGTTCATAGTTTCTGACGGAGATAGTATTGTAGTTGTTGATAGTTTGTAGTTCATAGTTTCTGACGGAGATAGTGTTGTAGTTGTTGATAGTTTGTAGTTTATAGTTTCTGACGGAGATAGTGTTGTAGTTGTTGATAGTTTGTAGTTTATAGTTTCTGACGGAGATAGTGTTGTAGTTGTTGATAGTTTGTAGTTCATAGTTTCTGACGGAGATAGTGTTGTAGTTGTTGATAGTTTGTAGTTCATAGTTTCTGACGGAGATAGTGTTGTAGTTGTTGATAGTTTGTAGTTCATAGTTTCTGACGGAGATAGTGTTGTTTGATAGTTTGTAGTTCAAAGTTTCTGACAGAGATAGGGTTCTAGTTGTTGATAGTTTGTAGTTCATAGTTTCTGACGGAGATAGTGTTGTAGTTGTTGATAGTTTGTAGTTCATAGTTTCTGACAGAGATAGGGTTCTAGTTGTTGATAGTTTGTAGTTCATAGTTTCTGACGGAGATAGTGTTGTAGTTTTTGATAGTTTGTAGTTTATAGTTTCTGACAGAGATAGTGTTGTATTTGTTGATAGTTTGTAGTTCATAGTTTCTGACGGAGATAGTGTTGTTTGATAGTTTGTAGTTCATAGTTTCTGACAGAGATAGGGTTCTAGTTGTTGATAGTTTGTAGTTCATAGTTTCTGACGGAGATAGTGTTGTAGTTGTTGATAGTTTGTAGTTCATAGTTTCTGACAGAGATAGGGTTCTAGTTGTTGATAGTTTGTAGTTCATAGTTTCTGACAGAGCTAGGGTTGTAGTTGTTGATAGTTTGTAGTTCATAGTTTCTGACGGAGATAGTGTTGTAGTTGTTGATAGTTTGTAGTTCATAGTTTCTGACGGAGATAGTGTTGTAGTTGTTGATAGTTTGTAGTTTATAGTTTCTGACGGAGATAGTGTTGTAGTTGTTGATAGTTTGTAGTTCATAGTTTCTGACGGAGATAGTGTTGTAGTTGTTGATAGTTTGTAGTTCATAGTTTCTGACTGAGATAGTGTTGTAGTTGTTGATAGTTTGTAGTTTATAGTTTCTGACGGAGATAGTGTTGTAGTTGTTGATAGTTTGTAGTTCATAGTTTCTGACGGAGATAGGGTTCTAGTTGTTGATAGTTTGTAGTTCATAGTTTCTGACGGAGATATTGTTGTAGTTGTTGATAGTTTGTAGTTCATAGTTTCTGACGGAGATAGTGTTGTAGTTGTTGATAGTTTGTAGTTCATAGTTTCTGACGGAGATAGGGTTGTAGTTGTTGATAGTTTGTAGTTCATAGTTTCTGACGGAGATAGTGTTGTAGTTGTTGATAGTTTGTAGTTCATAGTTTCTGACAGAGATAGGGTTCTAGTTGTTGATAGTTTGTAGTTCATAGTTTCTGACGGAGATAGTGTTGTAGTTGTTGATAGTTTGTAGTTTATAGTTTAAGACAGAGATAGTGTTGTATTTGTTGATAGTTTGTAGTTCATAGTTTCTGACGGAGATAGTGTTGTTTGATAGTTTGTAGTTCATAGTTTCTGACGGAGATAGGGTTCTAGTTGTTGATAGTTTGTAGTTAATAGTTTCTGACGGAGATAGTGTTGTAGTTGTTGATAGTTTGTAGTTCATAGTTTCTGACGGAGATAGTGTTGTAGTTGTTGATAGTTTGTAGTTCATAGTTTCTGACGGAGATAGGGTTGTAGTTGTTGATAGTTTGTAGTTCATAGTTTCTAACGGAGATAGTGTTGTAGTTGTTGATAGTTTGTAGTTCATAGTTTCTGACAGAGATAGGGTTCTAGTTGTTGATAGTTTGTAGTTCATAGTTTCTGACGGAGATAGGGTTCTAGTTGTTGATAGTTTGTAGTTCATAGTTTCTGACAGAGATAGGGTTCTAGTTGTTGATAGTTTGTAGTTCATAGTTTCTGACGGAGATAGGGTTCTAGTTGTTGATAGTTTGAAATTCATAGTTTCTGACGGAGATAGTGTTGTAGTTGTTGATAGTTTGTAGTTCATAGTTTCTGACATAGATAGTGTTGTATTTGTTGATAGTTTGTAGTTCATAGTTTCTGACAGAGCTAGGGTTGTAGTTGTTGATAGTTTGTAGTTCATAGTTTCTGACGGAGATAGGGTTCTAGTTGTTGATAGTTTGTAGTTCATAGTTTCTGACAGAGCTAGGGTTGTAGTTGTTGATAGTTTGTAGTTTATAGTTTCTGACAGAGATAGTGTTGTAGTTGTTGATAGTTTGTAGTTCATAGTTTCTGACGGAGTTAGGGTTGTAGTTGTTGATAGTTTGTAGTTCATAGTTTCTGACGGAGATAGGGTTGTAGTTGTTGATAGTTTGTAGTTCATAGTTTCTGACGGAGATAGTGTTGTAGTTGTTGATAGTTTGTAGTTCATAGTTTCTGACAGAGATAGGGTTCTAGTTGTTTATAGTTTGTAGTTCATAGTTTCTGACGGAGATAGGGTTCTAGTTGTTGATAGTTTGTAGTTCATAGTTTCTGACGGAGATAGTGTTGTAGTTGTTGATAGTTTGTAGTTCATAGTTTCTGACGGAGTTAGGGTTGTAGTTGTTGATAGTTTGTAGTTCATAGTTTCTGACGGAGATAGTGTTGTAGTTGTTGATAGTTTGTAGTTTATAGTTTCTGACGGAGATAGTGTTGTAGTTGTTGATAGTTTGTAGTTCATAGTTTCTGACGGAGATAGGGTTCTAGTTGTTGATAGTTTGTAGTTCATAGTTTCTGACGGAGATAGGGTTCTAGTTGTTGATAGTTTGTAGTTCATAGTTTCTGACGGAGATAGTGTTGTAGTTGTTGATAGTTTGTAGTTTATAGTTTCTGACGGAGATAGTGTTGTAGTTGTTGATAGTTTGTAGTTCATAGTTTCTGACGGAGATAGTGTTGTTTGATAGTTTGTAGTTCATAGTTTCTGACAGAGATAGGGTTCTAGTTGTTGATAGTTTGTAGTTCATAGTTTCTGACAGAGATAGTGTTGTAGTTGTTGATAGTTTGTAGTTCATAGTTTCTGACAGAGATAGGGTTCTAGTTGTTAATAGTTTGTAGTTCATAGTTTCTGACGGAGATAGTGTTGTAGTTGTTGATAGTTTGTAGTTTATAGTTTCTGACGGAGATAGTGTTGTAGTTGTTGATAGTTTGTAGTTCATAGTTTCTGACAGAGCTAGGGTTGTAGTTGTTGATAGTTTGTAGTTCATAGTTTCCGACGGAGATAGTGTTGTAGTTGTTGATAGTTTGTAGTTCATAGTTTCTGACGGAGATAGGGTTGTAGTTGTTGATAGTTTGTAGTTCATAATTTCTGACGGAGATAGTGTTGTAGTTGTTGATAGTTTGTAGTTTATAGTTTCTGACGGAGATAGTGTTGTAGTTGTTGATAGTTTGTAGTTTATAGTTTCTGACGGAGATAGAGTTGTAGTTGTTGATAGTTTGTAGTTCATAGTTTCTGACGGAGATAGTGTTGTAGTTGTTGATAGTTTGTAGTTCATAGTTTCTGACGGAGATAGTGTTGTAGTTGTTGATAGTTTGTAGTTCATAGTTTCTGACGGAGATAGTGTTGTTTCATAGTTTGTAGTTCATAGTTTCTGACAGAGATAGGGTTCTAGTTGTTGATAGTTTGTAGTTCATAGTTTCTGACGGAGATAGTGTTGTAGTTGTTGATAGTTTGTAGTTCATAGTTTCTGACAGAGATAGGGTTCTAGTTGTTGATAGTTTGTAGTTCATAGTTTCTGACGGAGATAGTGTTGTAGTTGTTGATAGTTTGTAGTTTATAGTTTCTGACAGAGATAGTGTTGTATTTGTTGATAGTTTGTAGTTCATAGTTTCTGACGGAGATAGTGTTGTTTGATAGTTTGTAGTTCATAGTTTCTGATAGAGATAGGGTTTTAGTTGTTGATAGTTTGTAGTTCATAGTTTCTGACGGAGATAGTGTTGTAGTTGTTGATAGTTTGTAGTTCATAGTTTCTGACAGAGATAGGGTTCTAGTTGTTGATAGTTTGTAGTTCATAGTTTCTGACGGAGATAGTGTTGTAGTTGTTGATAGTTTGTAGTTCATAGTTTCTGACAGAGCTAGGGTTGTAGTTGTAGATAGTTTGTAGTTCATAGTTTCTGACGGAGATAGGGTTCTAGTTGTTGATAGTTTGTAGTTCATAGTTTCTGACGGAGATAGTGTTGTAGTTGTTGATAGTTTGTAGTTTATAGTTTCTGACGGAGATAGTGTTGTAGTTGTTGATAGTTTGTAGTTCATAGTTTCTGACGGAGAAAGTGTTGTTTGATAGTTTGTAGTTCATAGTTTCTGACAGAGATAGGGTTCTAGTTGTTGATAGTTTGTAGTTCATAGTTTCTGACGGAGATAGTGTTGTAGTTGTTGATAGTTTGTAGTTCATAGTTTCTGACAGAGATAGGGTTCTAGTTGTTGATAGTTTGTAGTTCATAGTTTCTGACGGAGATAGTGTTGTAGTTGTTGATAGTTTGTAGTTTATAGTTTCTGACAGAGATAGTGTTGTATTTGTTGATAGTTTGTAGTTCATAGTTTCTGACAGAGCTAGGGTTGTAGTTGTTGATAGTTTGTAGTTCATAGTTTCTGACGGAGATAGTGTTGTAGTTGTTGATAGTTTGTAGTTCATAGTTTCTGACGGAGATAGTATTGTAGTTGTTGATAGTTTGTAGTTCATAGTTTCTGACGGAGATAGTGTTGTAGTTGTTGATAGTTTGTAGTTTATAGTTTCTGACGGAGATAGTGTTGTAGTTGTTGATAGTTTGTAGTTTATAGTTTCTGACGGAGATAGTGTTGTAGTTGTTGATAGTTTGTAGTTCATAGTTTCTGACGGAGATAGTGTTGTAGTTGTTGATAGTTTGTAGTTCATAGTTTCTGACGGAGATAGTGTTGTAGTTGTTGATAGTTTGTAGTTCATAGTTTCTGACGGAGATAGTGTTGTTTGATAGTTTGTAGTTCAAAGTTTCTGACAGAGATAGGGTTCTAGTTGTTGATAGTTTGTAGTTCATAGTTTCTGACGGAGATAGTGTTGTAGTTGTTGATAGTTTTAGTTCATAGTTTCTGACAGAGATAGGGTTCTAGTTGTTGATAGTTTGTAGTTCATAGTTTCTTACGGAGATAGTGTTGTAGTTTTTGATAGTTTGTAGTTTATAGTTTCTGACAGAGATAGTGTTGTATTTGTTGATAGTTTGTAGTTCATAGTTTCTGACGGAGATAGTGTTGTTTGATAGTTTGTAGTTCATAGTTTCTGACAGAGATAGGGTTCTAGTTGTTGATAGTTTGTAGTTCATAGTTTCTGACGGAGATAGTGTTGTAGTTGTTGATAGTTTGTAGTTCATAGTTTCTGACAGAGATAGGGTTCTAGTTGTTGATAGTTTGTAGTTCATAGTTTCTGACAGAGCTAGGGTTGTAGTTGTTGATAGTTTGTAGTTCATAGTTTCTGACGGAGATAGTGTTGTAGTTGTTGATAGTTTGTAGTTCATAGTTTCTGACGGAGATAGTGTTGTAGTTGTTGATAGTTTGTAGTTTATAGTTTCTGACGGAGATAGTGTTGTAGTTGTTGATAGTTTGTAGTTCATAGTTTCTGACGGAGATAGTGTTGTAGTTGTTGATAGTTTGTAGTTCATAGTTTCTGACTGAGATAGTGTTGTAGTTGTTGATAGTTTGTAGTTTATAGTTTCTGACGGAGATAGTGTTGTAGTTGTTGATAGTTTGTAGTTCATAGTTTCTGACGGAGATAGGGTTCTAGTTGTTGATAGTTTGTAGTTCATAGTTTCTGACGGAGATAGTGTTGTAGTTGTTGATAGTTTGTAGTTCATAGTTTCTGACGGAGATAGTGTTGTAGTTGTTGATAGTTTGTAGTTCATAGTTTCTGACGGAGATAGGGTTGTAGTTGTTGATAGTTTGTAGTTCATAGTTTCTGACGGAGATAGTGTTGTAGTTGTTGATAGTTTGTAGTTCATAGTTTCTGACAGAGATAGGGTTCTAGTTGTTGATAGTTTGTAGTTCATAGTTTCTGACGGAGATAGTGTTGTAGTTGTTGATAGTTTGTAGTTTATAGTATAAGACAGAGATAGTGTTGTATTTGTTGATAGTTTGTAGTTCATAGTTTCTGACGGAGATAGTGTTGTTTGATAGTTTGTAGTTCATAGTTTCTGACAGAGATAGGGTTCTAGTTGTTGATAGTTTGTAGTTCATAGTTTCTGACGGAGATAGTGTTGTAGTTGTTGATAGTTTGTAGTTCATAGTTTCTGACAGAGATAGGGTTCTAGTTGTTGATAGTTTGTAGTTCATAGTTTCTGACGGAGATAGTGTTGTAGTTGTTGATAGTTTGTAGTTCATAGTTTCTGACAGAGCTAGGGTTGTAGTTGTAGATAGTTTGTAGTTCATAGTTTCTGACGGAGATAGGGTTCTAGTTGTTGATAGTTTGTAGTTCATAGTTTCTGACGGAGATAGTGTTGTAGTTGTTGATAGTTTGTAGTTCATAGTTTCTGACGGAGTTAGGGTTGTAGTTGTTGATAGTTTGTAGTTCATAGTTTCTGACGGAGATAGTGTTGTAGTTGTTGATAGTTTGTAGTTTATAGTTTCTGACGGAGATAGTGTTGTAGTTGTTGATAGTTTGTAGTTCATAGTTTCTGACGGAGATAGGGTTCTTGTTGTTGATAGTTTGTAGTTCATAGTTTCTGACGGAGATAGGGTTCTAGTTGTTGATAGTTTGTAGTTCATAGTTTCTGACGGAGATAGTGTTGTAGTTGTTGATAGTTTGTAGTTTATAGTTTCTGACGGAGATAGTGTTGTAGTTGTTGATAGTTTGTAGTTCATAGTTTCTGACGAAGATAGTGTTGTTTGATAGTTTGTAGTTCATAGTTTCTGACAGAGATAGGGTTCTAGTTGTTGATAGTTTGTAGTTCATAGTTTCTGACGGAGATAGTGTTGTAGTTGTTGATAGTTTGTAGTTCATAGTTTCTGACAGAGATAGGGTTCTAGTTGTTGATAGTTTGTAGTTCATAGTTTCTGACGGAGATAGTGTTGTAGTTGTTGATAGTTTGTAGTTCATAGTTTCTGACGGAGATAGTATTGTAGTTGTTGATAGTTTGTAGTTCATAGTTTCTGACGGAGATAGTGTTGTAGTTGTTGATAGTTTGTAGTTTATAGTTTCTGACGGAGATAGTGTTGTAGTTGTTGATAGTTTGTAGTTTATAGTTTCTGACGGAGATAGTGTTGTAGTTGTTGATAGTTTGTAGTTCATAGTTTCTGACGGAGATAGTGTTGTAGTTGTTGATAGTTTGTAGTTCATAGTTTCTGACGGAGATAGTGTTGTTGTTGTTGATAGTTTGTAGTTTATAGTTTCTGACGGAGATAGTGTTGTTTGATAGTTTGTAGTTCAAAGTTTCTGACAGAGATAGGGTTCTAGTTGTTGATAGTTTGTAGTTCATAGTTTCTGACGGAGATAGTGTTGTAGTTGTTGATAGTTTGTAGTTCATAGTTTCTGACAGAGATAGGGTTCTAGTTGTTGATAGTTTGTAGTTCATAGTTTCTGACGGAGATAGTGTTGTAGTTGTTGATAGTTTGTAGTTTATAGTTTCTGACAGAGATAGTGTTGTATTTGTTGATAGTTTGTAGTTCATAGTTTCTGACGGAGATAGTGTTGTTTGATAGTTTGTAGTTCATAGTTTCTGACAGAGATAGGGTTCTAGTTGTTGATAGTTTGTAGTTCATAGTTTCTGACGGAGATAGTGTTGTAGTTGTTGATAGTTTGTAGTTCATAGTTTCTGACAGAGATAGGGTTCTAGTTGTTGATAGTTTGTAGTTCAGAGTTTCTGACGGAGATAGTGTTGTAGTTGTTGATAGTTTGTAGTTCATAGTTTCTGACAGAGCTAGGGTTGTAGTTGTTGATAGTTTGTAGTTCATAGTTTCTGACGGAGATAGTGTTGTAGTTGTTGATAGTTTGTAGTTCATAGTTTCTGACGGAGATAGTGTTGTAGTTGTTGATAGTTTGTAGTTTATAGTTTCTGACGGAGATAGTGTTGTAGTTGTTGATAGTTTGTAGTTCATAGTTTCTGACGGAGATAGTGTTGTAGTTGTTGATAGTTTGTAGTTCATAGTTTCTGACTGAGATAGTGTTGTAGTTGTTGATAGTTTGTAGTTTATAGTTTCTGACGGAGATAGTGTTGTAGTTGTTGATAGTTTGTAGTTCATAGTTTCTGACGGAGATAGGGTTCTAGTTGTTGATAGTTTGTAGTTCATAGTTTCTGACGGAGATAGTGTTGTAGTTGTTGATAGTTTGTAGTTCATAGTTTCTGACGGAGATAGTGTTGTAGTTGTTGATAGTTTGTAGTTCATAGTTTCTGACGGAGATAGGGTTGTAGTTGTTGATAGTTTGTAGTTCATAGTTTCTGACGGAGATAGTGTTGTAGTTGTTGATAGTTTGTAGTTCATAGTTTCTGACAGAGATAGGGTTCTAGTTGTTGATAGTTTGTAGTTCATAGTTTCTGACGGAGATAGGGTTCTAGTTGTTGATAGTTTGTATTTCATAGTTTCTGACAGAGATAGGGTTCTAGTTGTTGATAGTTTGTAGTTCATAGTTTCTGACGGAGATAGGGTTCTAGTTGTTGATAGTTTGTAATTCATAGTTTCTGACGGAGATAGTGTTGTAGTTGTTGATAGTTTGTAGTTCATAGTTTCTGACAGAGATAGTGTTGTATTTGTTGATAGTTTGTAGTTCATAGTTTCTGACAGAGCTAGGGTTGTAGTTGTTGATAGTTTGTAGTTCATAGTTTCTGACGGAGATAGTGTTGTAGTTGTTGATAGTTTGTAGTTCATAGTTTCATACAGAGCTTGGGTTGTAGTTGTTGATAGTTTGTAGTTCATAGTTTCTGACAGAGATAGTGTTGTAGTTGTTGATAGTTTGTAGTTCATAGTTTCTGACGGAGTTAGGGTTGTAGTTGTTGATAGTTTGTAGTTTATAGTTTCTGACGGAGTTAGGGTAGTAGTTGTTGATAGTTTGTAGTTCATAGTTTCTGACGGAGATAGTGTTGTAGTTGTTGATAGTTTGTAGTTTATAGTTTCTGACAGAGATAGGGTTGTAGTTGTTGATAGTTTGTAGTTCATAGTTTCTGACGGAGATAGGGTTGTAGTTGTTGATAGTTTGTAGTTCATAGTTTCTGACGGAGATAGTGTTGTAGTTGTTGATAGTTTGTAGTTCATAGTTTCTGACAGAGATAGGGTTCTAGTTGTTGATAGTTTGTAGTTTATAGTTTCTGACAGAGATAGGGTTGTAGTTGTTGATAGTTTGTAGTTTATAGTTTCTGACAGAGATAGGGTTGTAGTTGTTGATAGTTTGTAGTTCATAGTTTCTGACGGAGATAGGGTTCTAGTTGTTGATAGTTTGTAGTTCATAGTTTCTGACAGAGATAGTGTTGTAGTTGTTGATAGTTTGTAGTTTATAGTTTCTGACGGAGATAGTGTTGTATTTGTTGATAGTTTGTAGTTCATAGTTTCTGACAGAGCTAGGGTTGTAGTTGTTGATAGTTTGTAGTTCATAGTTTCTGACGGAGATAGTGTTGTAGTTGTTGATAGTTTGTAGTTTATAGTTTCTGACAGAGATAGTGTTGTAGTTGTTGATAGTTTGTAGTTCATAGTTTCTGACGGAGATAGTGTTGTATTTGTTGATAGTTTGTAGTTCATAGTTTCTGACGGAGATAGGGTTGTAGTTGTTGATAGTTTGTAGTTCATAGTTTCTGACGGAGATAGGGTTGTAGTTGTTGATAGTTTGTAGTTCATAGTTTCTGACGGAGATAGTGTTGTAGTTGTTGATAGTTTGTAGTTCATAGTTTCTGACGGAGATAGTGTTGTTTGATAGTTTGTAGTTCATAGTTTCTGACAGAGATAGGGTTCTAGTTGTTGATAGTTTGTAGTTCATAGTTTCTGACGGAGATAGTGTTGTAGTTGTTGATAGTTTGTAGTTCATAGTTTCTGACGGAGTTAGGGTTGTAGTTGTTGATAGTTTGTAGTTTATAGTTTCTGACGGAGTTAGGGTAGTAGTTGTTGATAGTTTGTAGTTCATAGTTTCTGACGGAGATAGTGTTGTAGTTGTTGATAGTTTGTAGTTTATAGTTTCTGACAGAGATAGGGTTGTAGTTGTTGATAGTTTGTAGTTCATAGTTTCTGACGGAGATAGGGTTGTAGTTGTTGATAGTTTGTAGTTCATAGTTTCTGACGGAGATAGTGTTGTAGTTGTTGATAGTTTGTATTTTATAGTTTCTGACAGAGATAGGGTTCTAGTTGTTGATAGTTTGTAGTTTATAGTTTCTGACAGAGATAGGGTTGTAGTTGTTGATAGTTTGTAGTTTATAGTTTCTGACAGAGATAGGGTTGTAGTTGTTGATAGTTTGTAGTTCATAGTTTCTGATGGAGATAGGGTTCTAGTTGTTGATAGTTTGTAGTTCATAGTTTCTGACAGAGATAGTGTTGTAGTTGTTGATAGTTTGTAGTTTATAGTTTCTGACGGAGATAGTGTTGTATTTGTTGATAGTTTGTAGTTCATAGTTTCTGACAGAGCTAGGGTTGTAGTTGTTGATAGTTTGTAGTTCATAGTTTCTGACGGAGATAGTGTTGTAGTTGTTGATAGTTTGTAGTTTATAGTTTCTGACAGAGATAGTGTTGTAGTTGTTGATAGTTTGTAGTTCATAGTTTCTGACGGAGATAGTGTTGTATTTGTTGATAGTTTGTAGTTCATAGTTTCTGACAGAGCTAGGGTTGTAGTTGTTGATAGTTTGTAGTTCATAGTTTCTGACGGAGATAGTGTTGTAGTTGTTGATAGTTTGTAGTTTATAGTTTCTGACAGAGATAGTGTTGTAGTTGTTGATAGTTTGTAGTTCATAGTTTCTGACGGAGATAGTGTTGTATTTGTTGATAGTTTGTAGTTCATAGTTTCTGACGGAGATAGGGTTGTAGTTGTTGATAGTTTGTAGTTCATAGTTTCTGACGGAGATAGGGTTGTAGTTGTTGATAGTTTGTAGTTCATAGTTTCTGACGGAGATAGGGTTCTAGTTGTTGATAGTTTGTAATTCATAGTTTCTGACGGAGATAGTGTTGTAGTTGTTGATAGTTTGTAGTTCATAGTTTCTGACAGAGATAGTGTTGTATTTGTTGATAGTTTGTAGTTCATAGTTTCTGACAGAGCTAGGGTTGTAGTTGTTGATAGTTTGTAGTTCATAGTTTCTGACGGAGATAGTGTTGTAGTTGTTGATAGTTTGTAGTTCATAGTTTCATACAGAGCTTGGGTTGTAGTTGTTGATAGTTTGTAGTTCATAGTTTCTGACAGAGATAGTGTTGTAGTTGTTGATAGTTTGTAGTTCATAGTTTCTGACGGAGTTAGGGTTGTAGTTGTTGATAGTTTGTAGTTTATAGTTTCTGACAGAGTTAGGGTAGTAGTTGTTGATAGTTTGTAGTTCATAGTTTCTGACGGAGATAGTGTTGTAGTTGTTGATAGTTTGTAGTTTATAGTTTCTGACAGAGATAGGGTTGTAGTTGTTGATAGTTTGTAGTTCATAGTTTCTGACGGAGATAGGGTTGTAGTTGTTGATAGTTTGTAGTTCATAGTTTCTGACGGAGATAGTGTTGTAGTTGTTGATAGTTTGTAGTTCATAGTTTCTGACAGAGATAGGGTTCTAGTTGTTGATAGTTTGTAGTTTATAGTTTCTGACAGAGATAGGGTTGTAGTTGTTGATAGTTTGTAGTTTATAGTTTCTGACAGAGATAGGGTTGTAGTTGTTGATAGTTTGTAGTTCATAGTTTCTGACGGAGATAGGGTTCTAGTTGTTGATAGTTTGTAGTTCATAGTTTCTGACAGAGATAGTGTTGTAGTTGTTGATAGTTTGTAGTTTATAGTTTCTGACGGAGATAGTGTTGTATTTGTTGATAGTTTGTAGTTCATAGTTTCTGACAGAGCTAGGGTTGTATTTGTTGATAGTTTAAAGTTCATAGTTTCTGACGGAGATAGGGTTGTAGTTGTTGATAGTTTGTAGTTCATAGTTTCTGACGGAGATAGGGTTGTAGTTGTTGATAGTTTGTAGTTCATAGTTTCTGACGGAGATAGTGTTGTAGTTGTTGATAGTTTGTAGTTCATAGTTTCTGACGGAGATAGTGTTGTTTGATAGTTTGTAGTTCATAGTTTCTGACAGAGATAGGGTTCTAGTTGTTGATAGTTTGTAGTTCATAGTTTCTGACGGAGATAGTGTTGTAGTTGTTGATAGTTTGTAGTTCATAGTTTCTGACGGAGTTAGGGTTGTAGTTGTTGATAGTTTGTAGTTTATAGTTTCTGACGGAGTTAGGGTAGTAGTTGTTGATAGTTTGTAGTTCATAGTTTCTGACGGAGATAGTGTTGTAGTTGTTGATAGTTTGTAGTTTATAGTTTCTGACAGAGATAGGGTTGTAGTTGTTGATAGTTTGTAGTTCATAGTTTCTGACGGAGATAGGGTTGTAGTTGTTGATAGTTTGTAGTTCATAGTTTCTGACGGAGATAGTGTTGTAGTTGTTGATAGTTTGTAGTTCATAGTTTCTGACAGAGATAGGGTTCTAGTTGTTGATAGTTTGTAGTTTATAGTTTCTGACAGAGATAGGGTTGTAGTTGTTGATAGTTTGTAGTTTATAGTTTCTGACAGAGATAGGGTTGTAGTTGTTGATAGTTTGTAGTTCATAGTTTCTGACGGAGATAGGGTTCTAGTTGTTGATAGTTTGTAGTTCATAGTTTCTGACAGAGATAGTGTTGTAGTTGTTGATAGTTTGTAGTTTATAGTTTCTGACGGAGATAGTGTTGTATTTGTTGATAGTTTGTAGTTCATAGTTTCTGACAGAGCTAGGGTTGTAGTTGTTGATAGTTTGTAGTTCATAGTTTCTGACGGAGATAGTGTTGTAGTTGTTGATAGTTTGTAGTTTATAGTTTCTGACAGAGATAGTGTTGTAGTTGTTGATAGTTTGTAGTTCATAGTTTCTGACGGAGATAGTGTTGTATTTGTTGATAGTTTGTAGTTCATAGTTTCTGACAGAGCTAGGGTTGTAGTTGTTGATAGTTTGTAGTTCATAGTTTCTGACGGAGATAGTGTTGTAGTTGTTGATAGTTTGTAGTTTATAGTTTCTGACAGAGATAGTGTTGTAGTTGTTGATAGTTTGTAGTTCATAGTTTCTGACGGAGATAGTGTTGTATTTGTTGATAGTTTGTAGTTCATAGTTTCTGACGGAGATAGGGTTGTAGTTGTTGATAGTTTGTAGTTCATAGTTTCTGACGGAGATAGGGTTGTAGTTGTTGATAGTTTGTAGTTCATAGTTTCTGACGGAGATAGGGTTCTAGTTGTTGATAGTTTGTAATTCATAGTTTCTGACGGAGATAGTGTTGTAGTTGTTGATAGTTTGTAGTTCATAGTTTCTGACAGAGATAGTGTTGTATTTGTTGATAGTTTGTAGTTCATAGTTTCTGACAGAGCTAGGGTTGTAGTTGTTGATAGTTTGTAGTTCATAGTTTCTGACGGAGATAGTGTTGTAGTTGTTGATAGTTTGTAGTTCATAGTTTCATACAGAGCTTGGGTTGTAGTTGTTGATAGTTTGTAGTTCATAGTTTCTGACAGAGATAGTGTTGTAGTTGTTGATAGTTTGTAGTTCATAGTTTCTGACGGAGTTAGGGTTGTAGTTGTTGATAGTTTGTAGTTTATAGTTTCTGACGGAGATAGGGTTCTAGTTGTTGATAGTTTGTAGTTCATAGTTTCTGACGGAGATAGGGTTGTAGTTGTTGATAGTTTGTAGTTCATAGTTTCTGACGGAGATAGTGTTGTAGTTGTTGATAGTTTGTAGTTCATAGTTTCTGACAGAGATAGGGTTCTAGTTGTTGATAGTTTGTAGTTTATAGTTTCTGACAGAGATAGGGTTGTAGTTGTTGATAGTTTGTAGTTTATAGTTTCTGACAGAGATAGGGTTGTAGTTGTTGATAGTTTGTAGTTCATAGTTTCTGACGGAGATAGGGTTCTAGTTGTTGATAGTTTGTAGTTCATAGTTTCTGACAGAGATAGTGTTGTAGTTGTTGATAGTTTGTAGTTTATAGTTTCTGACGGAGATAGTGTTGTATTTGTTGATAGTTTGTAGTTCATAGTTTCTGACAGAGCTAGGGTTGTAGTTGTTGATAGTTTGTAGTTCATAGTTTCTGACGGAGATAGTGTTGTAGTTGTTGATAGTTTGTAGTTTATAGTTTCTGACAGAGATAGTGTTGTAGTTGTTGATAGTTTGTAGTTCATAGTTTCTGACGGAGATAGTGTTGTATTTGTTGATAGTTTGTAGTTCATAGTTTCTGACAGAGCTAGGGTTGTAGTTGTTGATAGTTTGTAGTTCATAGTTTCTGACGGAGATAGTGTTGTAGTTGTTGATAGTTTGTAGTTTATAGTTTCTGACAGAGATAGTGTTGTAGTTGTTGATAGTTTGTAGTTCATAGTTTCCGACGGAGATAGTGTTGTATTTGTTGATAGTTTGTAGTTCAAAGTTTCTGACGGAGATAGGGTTGTAGTTGTTGATAGTTTGTAGTTCATAGTTTCTGACGGAGATAGGGTTGTAGTTGTTGATAGTTTGTAGTTCATAGTTTCTGACGGAGATAGTGTTGTAGTTGTTGATAGTTTGTAGTTCATAGTTTCTGACGGAGATAGTGTTGTTTGATAGTTTGTAGTTCATAGTTTCTGACAGAGATAGGGTTCTAGTTGTTGATAGTTTGTAGTTCATAGTTTCTGACGGAGATAGTGTTGTAGTTGTTGATAGTTTGTAGTTCATAGTTTCTGACGGAGTTAGGGTTGTAGTTGTTGATAGTTTGTAGTTTATAGTTTCTGACGGAGTTAGGGTAGTAGTTGTTGATAGTTTGTAGTTCATAGTTTCTGACGGAGATAGTGTTGTAGTTGTTGATAGTTTGTAGTTTATAGTTTCTGACAGAGATAGGGTTGTAGTTGTTGATAGTTTGTAGTTCATAGTTTCTGACGGAGATAGGGTTGTAGTTGTTGATAGTTTGTAGTTCATAGTTTCTGACGGAGATAGTGTTGTAGTTGTTGATAGTTTGTAGTTCATAGTTTCTGACAGAGATAGGGTTCTAGTTGTTGATAGTTTGTAGTTTATAGTTTCTGACAGAGATAGGGTTGTAGTTGTTGATAGTTTGTAGTTTATAGTTTCTGACAGAGATAGGGTTGTAGTTGTTGATAGTTTGTAGTTCATAGTTTCTGACGGAGATAGGGTTCTAGTTGTTGATAGTTTGTAGTTCATAGTTTCTGACAGAGATAGTGTTGTAGTTGTTGATAGTTTGTAGTTTATAGTTTCTGACGGAGATAGTGTTGTATTTGTTGATAGTTTGTAGTTCATAGTTTCTGACAGAGCTAGGGTTGTAGTTGTTGATAGTTTGTAGTTCATAGTTTCTGACGGAGATAGTGTTGTAGTTGTTGATAGTTTGTAGTTTATAGTTTCTGACAGAGATAGTGTTGTAGTTGTTGATAGTTTGTAGTTCATAGTTTCTGACGGAGATAGTGTTGTATTTGTTGATAGTTTGTAGTTCATAGTTTCTGACAGAGCTAGGGTTGTAGTTGTTGATAGTTTGTAGTTCATAGTTTCTGACGGAGATAGTGTTGTAGTTGTTGATAGTTTGTAGTTTATAGTTTCTGACAGAGATAGTGTTGTAGTTGTTGATAGTTTGTAGTTCATAGTTTCTGACGGAGATAGTGTTGTATTTGTTGATAGTTTGTAGTTCATAGTTTCTGACAGAGCTAGGGTTGTAGTTGTTGATAGTTTGTAGTTCATAGTTTCTGACGGAGATAGTGTTGTAGTTGTTGATAGTTTGTAGTTTATAGTTTCTGACAGAGATAGTGTTGTAGTTGTTGATAGTTTGTAGTTCATAGTTTCTGACGGAGATAGTGTTGTATTTGTTGATAGTTTGTAGTTCATAGTTTCTGACGGAGATAGGGTTGTAGTTGTTGATAGTTTGTAGTTCATAGTTTCTGACGGAGATAGGGTTGTAGTTGTTGATAGTTTGTAGTTCATAGTTTCTGACGGAGATAGGGTTGTAGTTGTTAATACTTTGTAGTTCATAGTTTCTGACGGAGATAGGGTTGTAGTTGTTAATACTTTGTAGTTCATAGTTTCTGACGGAGATAGGGTTCTAGTTGTTGATAGTTTGTAGTTCATAGTTTCTGACGGAGATAGTGCTGTAGTTGTTGATAGTTTGTAGTTTATAGTTTCTGATATACTTTCTGAAAATATTGAAACCTGCCTTTTTACTAGCCTGGCTGGACCACTTCGGGGGCCGATTTTGAGTTTCCACAACGAGTGTCTTTGTAATCTTGTTTTTTGTTTGACCACAAGGTCTGAAAGGGGAACTTTACTTTTGCTTTTTTTTTGTTTAGCAGATTTTATCCCTGAGAACTTTTGACCCTCCTACCCCCCCCCCAAAAAAAAAAAACCCAAAAAAACAACAACCCAGCAACAGATTCTCTGACTTCTTCTGCTTTAATATCGAAATTTATGATAAAACAAGGTTACAAAGACAGTTTTTGTGGAAACACAAACTCAAAATTGGCCCCCTGAACCTGGCCTAACTGTTGTCTTATAATGAATATCTAATTGATAGAATTGTTTTGTAAAGGGTCAATCTCTAATTCAAATCCTCAAAAAAAAAATGAAAAAAACATTTCCTTAAAAAAATAAATTCCTTTAATTAAGTGTCTTACAGTGGTAAAGTGACACAGCAGTTCACGTGATAATATGGAAAACTACTTATTAATTGTTGTTTTCAATTATGTCCAACTTATATGCATACTAAATAGATTTTTTTCTCTTTCTTTTTTGGTCAATGTAGTAGTTAGTCTAACAGAACTTACATAATGTAGCATCAGTTGTCTAAAAATAAAATATTTTTAACATAAAGTCTTAAACATGCATAAATATGTTTAAGATTTGGACCTTACGTTCGGTTCCCTCCCCTACTAAAGAGTTACTAGTGTTTGTGAATAGTTGTAAAAGTGGTGTATTTTTATGAAAAAACTGCTTGCATAGGTGATTAAAAAAATTAGATTTTTCGCTTTCAGGAAAGAAAAAAAGTAGCCGTTGTATCAGAAATTTGAATGGACTAAAATATTATGATGTCGGATTTTCACTATCTTTTCTAGTTTGCGAGATCTAAACGGGACGGACGGACAGACATTTCACACAAAACTAATAACGTATTTTCCCCTTTTGGGGGCGCTAAAAAAAAGGAAATATCAAACTTTGTTTGTATGTTTGTGTGTATCGCGATCGGAACGTCGCCAATTTGTAAGAGGAAATGAAACAAACAACAACAACAACAACGAAGAAACATTTGTTCCCAGAATCCTCCAGTATAGAGAAGTTGTTTTTTTATTGTTTCATTTGAATAGATTTGGATTTTATTTTAACCCTGTTTGTATTCTTTGGGTTCGGTATTTCGGTGAATGTAGATAGTTGCCCAAGATACCTCATTCATTTGAGATATACAACGCGCACACACACACACACACTTATATGTATATATATGCTGTCAAGTTTACTGGTATCTTACATACTTTTAAGACTTTTGAATGGACCCACGTGATCACATAACACTGACCTATGACAGATAGTATGACAGTCTGTATCAGAGGCGGATCAGTATTGATCTGGCAGATGAACAGTCCTTGGTCGCCGTACTTGACTTTGTCAAAATGAAGATTCCAGTGTCCATCTCTGGGATTGTCCACTTTAAACCTTTCATCGTCGATGATTCTTCTATCATTGAGTGTTAACACAGTCTTCCATTTGTCTTGCCAAATCACCTATAGTACAGGTGGACACAACCTCAACAAATTAGTACTGGGCATGTCTAGGTTTTGATTACATAGAGATTAAAGAGAAAGAAAGATAGATAGATAGATAGATAGATAGACAGACAGATAGGTAGATAGAGAGACAGATAGATATATATATATATATAGAGAGAGAGCAATGAATACAATAGACATACTCTATGAAGTAACTACTCGAGCAGAGTTAGAGACTACTAAGCAAACCAAATTGCTGCAGTAGACAGACTATTGGATGATCTATCGACCAGAATAGAATTCAGATGTAAGGTGAGAGAAACATTAGTATTGAGTGTAGAGATCAAATAAGATGGAATGTTAAAGTGGTAGCACATCATGTCATATCAATGTATATAAAAGCTATAAATATAAAGTGAAATAAAGAAAAGTATTCCAACAAGTAAAACACTCATAACAGACAGTCAAGACACACACACACACATAATTCAAAAGATATTTTTTTCCTTTCCGGTCCAACGTTGAGGATAGATTTCAGTGTTTCAGAAACAAATGAGTTCTTGAACCTTTCAGTGCTAGCCTTCATTAGGAAAAGTCATGACGAAACTAGTGAAGACAATATGTCGGCATTGACCTGACTGATGTAACCTTGCTGACTTGACTGATGTAACCTTGCTGACTTGACTGATGTAACCTTGCTGACTTGACTGATGTAACCTTGCTGACTTGACTGATGTAACTATGCTGACTTGACTGATGTAACCTTGCTGACTTGACTGATGTAACCTTGCTGACTTATGTAACCTTGCTGACTGATGTAACCTTGCTGACTTGACTGATGTAACCTTGCTGACTGATGTAACCTTGCTGACTGACGTAACCTTGCTGACTGACGTAACCTTGCTGACTGATGTAACGTTGTTGACATAACTGATGTAGCCAGAAAACTGCGTCCCTTGCTCTTATCATCATGACATCATACCCTAAATGTGCTGCATGTAGTTTGGTCTCAACTTCTTTTCTTAATGCTCTTGGGATAATTATTTTCTCCCCTTTCATTAGAAGGCCATCCTCATAGGTCAGTACATCTGCAAGTGACCAATACTGTTTGAGTTCTGGTACAATATGATGCTTGTCTGGCCAACCGTTCAGTATGTACTGTTTCAGCATCTGCATCTCATTGTCTACTTTGACTGCATCTTTAACTTAATCTAACATTATATCTGGGAGGGCCAGTCCTACAGTGTTGATAGAAGTGTCAGGAAAATCTTCCTGTTCTGGCAAAGGGTCTCTGCTTAGCGTGTCAGCAATCTGTAATCTGTTTCCTTTGGTATACTGGTACTGAACATCGTATCGGTACAAGCGCATCATTAAGCTTTGAAGCCTTTTAGGTGCACAACTGAGGGGTTTATTGAGTATATTTTCCAAAGGTTTATGATCATTCTGTATTATTATTGTTCTGCCGTACGTGTACTGGTCAAATTTTTCTAGAGCTACTACTACAGCCAAGAGTTCCTTTTCGATTTGAGTCCACTTTTTCTGAGGCTCTGTGAGTGATCTTGATGTGTATGCTATGGGTTTTTCATTTTGTAGTAGTACAGCTCCTAGGCCATTTTGACTGCTGTCCGCCTGAATAGTTACTTTCTTCTCCGGGTCGAAATAACTTAGGGTTCCATGATTGGATATCTTCTGTTTGACACTATTAAATGCTTTCTCGCAGTCATTCGACCACACAAATAGCTTGTGTTTCTTTGTCAGTTCTATTATTGGTTGTAGGTCTGCTGAAAGACCTGGGATGAATCTTGATAGATATTGTATCATTCCACAAAATCTACGAACCGATGTAATGTCTTCAGGGGCTTTTAGATTTGTTATGGCTCTCACCTTATTTGGGTCTGGTTTTATTCCTGACTGGGAAATAATGTGTCCCAAAAACACAATTTCTGACTTTCGGAATGCTGATTTCTTTTCATTTGGTCTGATGCTCTTTTTCATTTAGCCTATTGAGTAATTTTGATAGGTTTTCGTCATGATTTTTGCGAGCCTCTTCTACTGTGTCCCCTTTTCCAATTACCATGATATCATCCACCACGTTAAAACATCCTGTTAGTACCTCCAACGCATCATTCAAATGTCTTTGAAAGACTTCCGAGCTTACTTTGAGACCCAAAGGAAGTCTATTCCATTTGTATCTACCGAATGGGGTCGCCATTGCAGTGAGACCTGATGAGTCCGGGTCTAGTTTGATATGCCAAAAAGCTTCCTGGATGTCGACTTTGCTAAATATCTTGGCGTTACCCATTTCAGCCAAAATGTCTTCTAGTGTTGTTAGGTTGTAGTGCTCCCTCAGTAGTGAATTGTTCAAGGGTTGAGGAGCAATACAGATTCTGATACTGCCATCTGATTTCTCTACCAATGCCATTTGACTAACCCACTCTGTGGGCTCAGTTATTCTTTCCAGAATTCCTTGTTGAACTAATGAGTTTAGTTCGGCTCTGACTTTCTCTTTTAATGCTATAGGAATTCTTCTACATGGTAGGACTTTGGGCTTCACTGTCTTGTCTATTTTCAATGTAGCCACGCCCAAGTCACCAAGTGAGTCAATGTTTTGATGTTTGTTTCCTGTGGCTTCCACTTTAGCAATAAATCGGTCTTCATTAATGTGAATGAGTTCCATCTTCCTCAGTGTTGATAATCCTAGCAGACATGTTAGATCATTTGGTACTACCACATACTCTACATTGAATTTCTCATTGGTCTTTAGATTGGTGGTTACCAACGTAGCTTTTCCTTTTGGCTCCATTACCGTCTTATTCCACATTGTTAATCTCTGGGACGTCGGTACTATCTGGTCTGGGCACACATATTTTTCGTTTATGATATTGACGTCGGCGGCACTGTCCACTTGAAATCTGACTCTTTGGTTGTTGATCATCATGACGGCCGTCATCCTATGGGGCCATTCATTGCCATTACCCATTCAGTTTGGAGTGTAACTTCTTCTTCTTCTGTGTCTGAGTCTATGTTGCTCTGTGTCTTTGCTTGAGTAATGCTATATATTTTCTTTTTGCAGACAGAGGCGAAATGATTCCTGCCTCCACAAATGTGACATGATTTTCCCCAGGCCTGACATTTTTCCTTTACGTATTCATGGTCGCCCTTGCAAAATTTACAAGTTTTACTTTGTCTTGGCCCCTTGTCACTCTGTTGATATTCCTTTCTGTATTTTGGACCTGACTTAGATGTTGAGATTCTTTCAACTATTGGTTTGTCCAAAGGTTCATTTCTTCCTTCTCTGATATCTTTAATTTGCCTTTGTGATCTTTCATATATCCTACACACATCTATGCATTTCTGTAGGGTTAGTTTATCGTCTTGCAACAGTTTCATCTTTAAGTGTTCACTTCTAACCCCTAAGATAATTCGGTCCCTAATCTGACTCTCTTCTAGTTTATCAAAATTGCAGCTGCTTGCCAGTTTCTTCAGGGCAGTTATGTATGAGTCAATGTTCTCGTCCTCCTCTTGTCTTCTCGTATTGAAGACATATCTCTCATATGTTTCGTTGGTTCTCCCACATAAAACTCTTCAAAACTTTTTAAAATCTCATTTATTTTTGTCTCCTGCCCTTTTCCAAATGAATCAAACACGTCTGCAGCCTCACTTTCAATTATGGTCATTAGTGTTGCTACACGTCTATCTTCTGTCTCTGTTGTGAGTTTCGTGGCCTGTACAGAGTTATCCCAGTCTCTTCTGAATCGTTTCCAATTGGCCGCCATATTGCCTGTTTGCAATAGCGGTTGCGGTACTGGGAAATATCTGTTAGCAGTTGCCATTTTAGCTACTGATTTCTTATATTTTCCTCAAGATATTCTAGGTTATCGTTTAACTTTATTAGATGTGTAAACCGCTGCCACCATGTTACGATGGACACTCAAATATAAAAACACTTAACATAAGAACAATCTCAGGTAAACACAAACAAGTTTAATCAGCCATCTTGATTACTAGAGTAGTTTCCCCTGTGCATGGGCACAACTCTTCATACAAATATAACATTCCATCAACACAGATCTTTAGGCAGCTTATAACACCTAGTAATACACTTCTGGTAATCCAGATCTTTAGGTAGCTTATAACACCTAGTAATACATTGTGGTAATCGACTAAAGGCGCCTTTAATTTTTATAAGCTAATAAAAAATTACTACAAAGCTTCTATCTACTCACTTTGTCTGTCTTTCTGTCCGTCTAGTAAAAAGTTTGAACAATTATTCATTGCCGTAGACAATACATAAATAAATAAAAAAACTTAACCAATATTTAATTACTGGTTATTAATTATTTTGTTTGATACCAACAAGAGAAATTAATTCTTCAGTATTCACAGTTATGGTTAAATATGTCGGGTTTTGTCCCCTTAAATAATTGTATACATTATTTCTTCCACACCTATTATCATATCAATTGGAAACAATTATTTATTGTACCTAACAAAACATGAGTCAATAAAACAGTTACCCATTAGTTGAATGGTTATTGGTAATTAGTTATTTTGTTTGATATCAAAAAAGGGAAATAACTTCTTCATACTTGAGTGATATAGTTGTAGGTGCAGAGTCCCTCTCCTTAAATAAGCTTTGTTTTTATTTTAAAGAATTTTTAAATATTTTGTTTATTTCTAGACTTTAGTTCAAAGAGATTCGAAACCGTCTTGTCAAAGTTTAACCCATCATCTCTATGCAGGGCCGGTCCTAACAATTGCGGGGCCTTATGCGAAACGGATTTGAAAGGCCCAGACTGGGAAGGGATTAATAAGTGATAATTAAGATTTTGTACTAGAAAATAAATTCGTCTTACATTTTAGTCATTTTTTACTAAGTACATACGGTAGATCATCAACATTCTGTTTCCTACATAGATCACTCTCAAATAGCAAGAACTGCCAAATTGTTCAATCTATCTTCGTGAATTGTTGACTTCAAGTAATTCTTTGAGTTGGAGGCGCGAGAAGCTTCTTTCACCAGATCTCACAGTTATGGGTATTGTTACAAATAGTCTGAGTTGCAACAAAGTAGTTTGGGAAAGCAGTGTATCTTTCATTAGTGGACAGATAAGATAACATTTTTGCCGGGCTTTTGGTGGTATTGGTAGAATATGCCTAAAGATGACAATTTTGTCTATTTTTCAGAAGATTTTTATGCGTTTCCAATACATTTTAATAATTCCTAGAGATTTTCAAGAGCTCCTAGAGAATCAAAAGGCTGCCGGAAACCTGTTATAAGTTATAATGTTTTAATTTAATAATTTATACATAGAGTTAGCGCGGGGCCTATGAAAGTATGGGGGCCCACTGCGGTCGCATAGGTTGCAGTGGCCTAAGGCTGGCCCTGTCTCTATGTATTGACTTGAAATGTTGGCTTGCCCTTTATTTTAGTGTATAAAGTGAACTTAAAGAGAAATCATCTTTAGAATAGACATGATCTTAGCATTTTTTTTACAATGCCTCTATTCAAGTCACAACTTCGTGGAGGGTGAAGGAACCTGGGAACGGCTATCAAAAACGGCTCTAACGATTTTTAAAATAAATTGAACAGTTGATATATATCACTAAAAAAAGAATGACTAGCTCGTTGGCCACACTGGGAGAACTCTAGTTCGAACGTTATCATTTTTCAAATAAAAAAAAGAAATAAAATACAATTTGGCTAAAGAACTAGGTCTAAATCTAGATCCAACATTGGTTTCGTTCCATTGTTTTTTAAATCTTCTATTCAATAGTTATGAAGAGAAAAACCACCGCTCTATGAGTGTTGTCTAAAGGAGGTATTGTCTTCTAAAAAACGTATTTTTCATGTTTTTACTACAGAAAGTTTACAACTCAAAAGTGAGATCACCTTTAGATTTTAGACTATACATAATCTGTTCATCATGGCTATTTCATTTTGTACTTAAGAAAGTTGATAACTTAAAACCTAGACTGCATGTGACGTGACACTATTTGTTTAAGCAGACTCTCCAGTCCAATTGTTTTTATTTTAGAAAACGGTAATCCCCCTTTCCCCCCCCTTTCCAAAAACAAAAACAAAAAACAAAACAAAACAATACCACACATGTAATAATGAAAAAAAAAGTAAAAGTGTAATCACATTAACGTGGAAGAATAATAGGATTGAGAGAGTATAATGAATGTCATGTATCCACACAGTATCTGCATCTCTTTGGAAAGAATTACATTTTGTTGTCACTTGCCGCTTTTAACACACTTCGCATGGGCGTCTTCAAACAGAAAAGGTTGAAACAGACTGTGAGATGACCCCTGACCTGTCCTGCACTGATCCGAGAGCACGTCTCGAATCAGTGACTCCAATCAACTTGGCGACGAATTCACAATGACCAACATCCGCTCGGCTATCTTTTCATCTTGAGCTTACAATGACAGATACATCTTGTAATAGGGTCGCTACATTTCAAATTGGGCCTAACTAACCACAAAATTAATCAGATGAAACAATTTTAAATTTATGCAAAATTGTAAAAGTTACAGGATTATACAAGACATTATAAGACAATACAAATTAAAAGAACAAACACTGAATCTCCGGTAATATTAACAGCATATAAGGTTTTAGGATAATTCAAAACTAACACACACAAAAAGTTGTTATAAAACACAAACACAGAGAGAGAGAGAGAGAAGGAGAGAAGGAGAGAGAGTTTGAGCTTAACTGTGTTGATGTAGGCCTACTGACTAAGATGAATGCAATGCTTATCTAATTAGATGAACAGAAAAGAGCTTCATAAATTATAATGCAATTTAAATAAATTAGATAGTAAGCAATGTTTTAATGAATCAATCAACTTTATGTTATTAAAAAACTTTTGTAGACCTAGTGACATTATTAACGAGACAACTTGTGTCTAGAGTTTGATTTGCAACTATTGTTTAAGTAAACTGTGACTACTATTAATAATCTTGGATCTTTAAGAATCAAAACAACATTTAAACATGACCTGAGCGAATGTCAGCTATCATAAGTTATATTTATTACATTAAATTTTTTTAAGTTATGAAAAGTATATATCTTTGTAAAATTTAGTCTAGAGAAAATAGTTTAGACATTTCAGTAACAAACAACCAATACTAAGATAAAATAAAAATATAGCAGGAAAATTCTAGTTGCAGTATATCAGCGGTTCTCAACCTTTTAAGCTCGGCGACCCCTATATTACACCCCCCCCACTCTGCTGCGACCCCCACACACACACACAGCTAGAGAAGAATAGACAAAATACAATACATATTTTCAATGGTCTTAGGCGACCCTTGACAAATCGTCAATCGACCCTGCAAGAGGTCGCGATCCACAGGTTGAGAACCCCTGCAGTAGACCAAGTTGTGTCCCCTCACTTGAGATGTGACCAAAAACATAAATTGAGCTCAGTGATACCACGCATTCGTTCACCAACTCATCTAGTTTTGCATTGCGCGTGGTAAACACACACACACACACATTGGAAGTGGAGCGCACAGGGACTGCAGCTCAGTGCAGTTAAATTTAGTTGGTGTACCCGCCACAATATTCATCCAATCAAAATGATCTCTTTTCAAGGGAGACAATTTGAAGCTTCTATGCCCTTCATGCAATATACTGCGCCATGAGGACTTTATCACATTCATAACATTAAATTTTAGATTAAAAAAACAACAACAAAAATATAGGATGTTAAATAGCAAATATTTTTTTTTCTAAATAATAAGCAATTTAATTTCTAACAATTTAGACAATTTTATTGTATGAAAACAGCTTTAGACCAGATTAGAATCTTAAAAATTGGAGTCCGACACTGTCAGGAACAACTTTTTATAATAAGACAAACTATTACATATGGAAATACTAAAAAAAAAAAAAAAAGAAGCAGCACTTACAGAGTTGGCAGAAGAACGTAGCGACATTGATAAAAGTTTTGGTCAAAGATTACCGTTAAGTGACATAATTACAGGAAGTTACACATAGAGAGATACACATACAAAGTTTCCATGGTAATGCAAGAGTTTCTGAATATGAAAGTTTCAAGTCCATGCAATAAGTTCACGTCCACAACCTTGAGTTGACTTCCAATGAAATATGTCATTTTAGAACTAGAACATAAATCTACTTTAGAAATACATTTACACCGAATAGGTTAAGAACATAACTATATAGAATTACTTGAAGTCATGTAAAATGTTAAACCAAAATCAATGAATTAAATTGATTGATTCAAAATGTTCACAACTTTACTTGAGACTATAAGCTTGTGTGCACTAACCTAGAAATATAAAAACGTAGAATACTTCTTAACAATTAAAAGCAGAATGAATTAATTTTGTCTTTAAACTACATTGTGCCCACCACCTTAAGTAGAAATAAGTTGCCAAGTCTGGATCTGTTGCACCGAAACTAAAATCTTCTAAATCATAGCTCTAAAATGCTCCAGTAGTCTAGTCAAGACTAATGTTTTTGTGTTTCCAAATCTATATGACAAACTAGAATTGTATTCACTCTGAGTATACATTGGCCTAACCAGGAGATTGTTTTCGTGGGAAGGGGGATGGGGGTGTGTTAAAATGTTCCTTTTTTATGTATTAGTTTACGAGAGGAAAATATTCGCTCTGACAAATAGTCATCAGGTTTATATAGGAAGCATTATCTTTTTAAAAGAATTTTTGTGTCATTTGTCTTGTTCTGTTTTGACTTCTACTCTGCAATGGATCAATTTATATTATCATTTCAATAGAAAACAAATGTATCAAGTTTAAATGAAAAAGACCTAGATCTATAGAGAGCTCCAAGATCTATATTCTATAATGGACACTAAATGTGTAGGTTTTAAGTTTCAACTAGAAAAAGTCTCATTGTTTGCAGCCTGTATTCATGTTTGTTCTCTCTAACTTTCTCATGCAGACATTGGCACCACACTGCAGCACTTCACACAACCTCTCACATACACACACACACTTACCTGAGCCACAGTCACAACAGCAACAACAAGACTTTCAAAACTTTCACTGGGCAGACTCTTTAGATCTAATTATAGCACATGGTGGAAACAAGTCTGACCATACAGGAGCCCAGAAACTGATAGTAAACTGACCTAAGTGTGGGTCCATTAAAACTGTTACTAAATTAACCTAAGTGTGGGTCCATTAAAACTGTTACTAAATTAACCTAAGTGTGGGTCCATTAAAACTGTTACTAAATTAACCTAAGTGTGGGTCCATTAAAACTGTTACTAAATTAACCTAAGTGTGGGTCCATTAAAACTGTTACTAAATTAACCTAAGTGTGGGTCCATTAAAACTGTTACTAAATTAACCTAAGTGTGGGTCCATTAAAACTGTTACTAAATTAACCTAAGTGTGGGTCCATTAAAACTGTTACTAAATTAACCTAAGTGTGGGTCCATTAAAACTGTTACTAAATTAACCTAAGTGTGGGTCCATTAAAACTGTTACTAAATTAACCTAAGTGTGGGTCCATTAAAACTGTTACTAAATTAACCTAAGTGTGGGTCCATTAAAACTGTTACTAAATTAACCTAAGTGTGGGTCCATTAAAACTGTTACTAAATTAACCTAAGTGTGGGTCCATTAAAACTGTTACTAAATTAACCTAAGTGTGGGTCCATTAAAACTGTTACTAAATTAACCTAAGTGTGGGTCCATTAAAACTGTTACTAAATTAACCTAAGTGTGGGTCCATTAAAACTGTTACTAAATTAACCTAAGTGTGGGTCCATTAAAACTGTTACTAAATTAACCTAAGTGTGGGTCCATTAAAACTGTTACTAAATTAACCTAAGTGTGGGTCCATTAAAACTGTTACTAAATTAACCTAAGTGTGGGTCCATTAAAACTGTTACTAAATTAACCTAAGTGTGGGTCCATTAAAACTGTTACTAAATTAACCTAAGTGTGGGTCCATTAAAACTGTTACTAAATTAACCTAAGTGTGGGTCCATTAAAACTGTTACTAAATTAACCTAAGTGTGGGTCCATTAAAACTGTTACTAAATTAACCTAAGTGTGGGTCCATTAAAACTGTTACTAAATTAACCTAAGTGTGGGTCCATTAAAACTGTTACTAAATTAACCTAAGTGTGGGTCCATTAAAACTGTTACTAAATTAACCTAAGTGTGGGTCCATTAAAACTGTTACTAAATTAACCTAAGTGTGGGTCCATTAAAACTGTTACTAAATTAACCTAAGTGTGGGTCCATTAAAACTGTTACTAAATTAACCTAAGTGTGGGTCCATTAAAACTGTTACTAAATTAACCTAAGTGTGGGTCCATTAAAACTGTTACTAAATTAACCTAAGTGTGGGTCCATTAAAACTGTTACTAAATTAACCTAAGTGTGGGTCCATTAAAACTGTTACTAAATTAACCTAAGTGTGGGTCCATTAAAACTGTTACTAAATTAACCTAAGTGTGGGTCCATTAAAACTGTTACTAAATTAACCTAAGTGTGGGTCCATTAAAACTGTTACTAAATTAACCTAAGTGTGGGTCCATTAAAACTGTTACTAAATTAACCTAAGTGTGGGTCCATTAAAACTGTTACTAAATTAACCTAAGTGTGGGTCCATTAAAACTGTTACTAAATTAACCTAAGTGTGGGTCCATTAAAACTGTTACTAAATTAACCTAAGTGTGGGTCCATTAAAACTGTTACTAAATTAACCTAAGTGTGGGTCCATTAAAACTGTTACTAAATTAACCTAAGTGTGGGTCCATTAAAACTGTTACTAAATTAACCTAAGTGTGGGTCCATTAAAACTGTTACTAAATTAACCTAAGTGTGGGTCCATTAAAACTGTTACTAAATTAACCTAAGTGTGGGTCCATTAAAACTGTTACTAAATTAACCTAAGTGTGGGTCCATTAAAACTGTTACTAAATTAACCTAAGTGTGGGTCCATTAAAACTGTTACTAAATTAACCTAAGTGTGGGTCCATTAAAACTGTTACTAAATTAACCTAAGTGTGGGTCCATTAAAACTGTTACTAAATTAACCTAAGTGTGGGTCCATTAAAACTGTTACTAAATTAACCTAAGTGTGGGTCCATTAAAACTGTTACTAAATTAACCTAAGTGTGGGTCCATTAAAACTGTTACTAAATTAACCTAAGTGTGGGTCCATTAAAACTGTTACTAAATTAACCTAAGTGTGGGTCCATTAAAACTGTTACTAAATTAACCTAAGTGTGGGTCCATTAAAACTGTTACTAAATTAACCTAAGTGTGGGTCCATTAAAACTGTTACTAAATTAACCTAAGTGTGGGTCCATTAAAACTGTTACTAAATTAACCTAAGTGTGGGTCCATTAAAACTGTTACTAAATTAACCTAAGTGTGGGTCCATTAAAACTGTTACTAAATTAACCTAAGTGTGGGTCCATTAAAACTGTTACTAAATTAACCTAAGTGTGGGTCCATTAAAACTGTTACTAAATTAACCTAAGTGTGGGTCCATTAAAACTGTTACTAAATTAACCTAAGTGTGGGTCCATTAAAACTGTTACTAAATTAACCTAAGTGTGGGTCCATTAAAACTGTTACTAAATTAACCTAAGTGTGGGTCCATTAAAACTGTTACTAAATTAACCTAAGTGTGGGTCCATTAAAACTGTTACTAAATTAACCTAAGTGTGGGTCCATTAAAACTGTTACTAAATTAACCTAAGTGTGGGTCCATTAAAACTGTTACTAAATTAACCTAAGTGTGGGTCCATTAAAACTGTTACTAAATTAACCTAAGTGTGGGTCCATTAAAACTGTTACTAAATTAACCTAAGTGTGGGTCCATTAAAACTGTTACTAAATTAACCTAAGTGTGGGTCCATTAAAACTGTTACTAAATTAACCTAAGTGTGGGTCCATTAAAACTGTTACTAAATTAACCTAAGTGTGGGTCCATTAAAACTGTTACTAAATTAACCTAAGTGTGGGTCCATTAAAACTGTTACTAAATTAACCTAAGTGTGGGTCCATTAAAACTGTTACTAAATTAACCTAAGTGTGGGTCCATTAAAACTGTTACTAAATTAACCTAAGTGTGGGTCCATTAAAACTGTTACTAAATTAACCTAAGTGTGGGTCCATTAAAACTGTTACTAAATTAACCTAAGTGTGGGTCCATTAAAACTGTTACTAAATTAACCTAAGTGTGGGTCCATTAAAACTGTTACTAAATTAACCTAAGTGTGGGTCCATTAAAACTGTTACTAAATTAACCTAAGTGTGGGTCCATTAAAACTGTTACTAAATTAACCTAAGTGTGGGTCCATTAAAACTGTTACTAAATTAACCTAAGTGTGGGTCCATTAAAACTGTTACTAAATTAACCTAAGTGTGGGTCCATTAAAACCAGTGGCGTAACATCCATGGCGCGTAGGAGTTCAATGCACCTGGGCCCAGGACCAATAGAGGCTCACAATGGCACTTGGAATATATCAAATTGTTATATAATTTACTAAGTGTTATTATCAAACATTTAAAAAAAGCAATTAAACAAAGGGATGTTAAACGCGATGATTAACATTAAGAACGATTTCTGCTTGACACTGCAAAACTGCGCTGGAGGACCTAAGTCTAAGTAAGCGTCTCAGAAGTGAATGTAGTGTAATGACTCCATTACTTCTAAAATCTAGTACCGACAAAAGAATGCCTTTTTAAAAATGTACTGATGCATACTTGATATTTTGATATGTTTTTATTTTACCCATTGTAGTGGAGGGGCCCACCATCATTTTCTTGAACCCGGGGCTATATGTATCTTGCTACGCCACTGAATTTTAAACTGTTACTAAATTAACCTAAGTGTGGGTCCATTTAAACTGTTATTAAATTAACCAAATTTGGGTCCAGTCTAATAATTGATAAATTAAATTCACCACATGTGGGTCCAGTTTAATAATTGATAAATTAAATTCACCACATGTGGGTCCAGTCTAATAATTGATAAATTAAATTAACCAAATGTGGGTCCAGTCTAATAGTTGATAAATTCAATTCACCACATGTAGGTCCAGTCTAATAATTGATAAATTCAATTCACCACATGTAGGTCCTGAACATATTGCACGTCACTTTTGTGTTTACTTTGTGCTGCACGACAAAAGAAAAACTCTAATTCTAGATAATTATTTCTCACAGTAGATCTTTAATAATTAATCTTCGTTCGTTATTAATGAAGGTTAGGACGATGAGTAATTTTGGAAGATTATTTATAATTTGTTAACAACATTTGCAGACGTGGCTTAATTATTTCTACAGATAATGGAGACATTCAAATAATCGAAAGTTCAACTTATTTTGTTATGTTTCTTCACATGGACAATTTATTCAATGCAGCCATTTGGTTCTGAAGTTGGTAACAATATTTTTGTCTGAGTTTTAATTGTCTTTAATAACGACAGTTATGTCCAAGTAATTCTGGTGCAGTTCGTGTCGAGGTAATTACATTTTACTTGGACTTATGGCTCAGGTTGTAGACTTTCACAGGATTCATTAGAAGAGGTTATTAGAGAGAGTAGTTCTTGTTTTACTTCTTGTGAATTTCTTTCTATTCAGAATTAAATCTATAAAAAAATATTACATTTTGAATCTGTGATGTTAAACATTTGTTTGGCTACTATCAAAAAGTTTTAATTACACTTTTTTTTCCTTTTTTTTTCAAAGTTTTTTTTTTTTTGGACAAGATTATAATTTGATGACATTATAATACAATTTGATTATTCGGTGTCACAAGATGGTATAGACTTTGTCAATAAATCTTCTCTTCTGTTTCTTCTGTTGAGACTATGCTCCAGTCTCTTTACATTTTCTACTAAAATTTCTTAAATTTTCAACGCGTGTTCCTAAACAGTTGTCCCAGTTGAGATGTTGTTTCAGATGAGAAGTTCCATTTGGAACCTCGACAGGAGGATGCCGGACTCGTTTTCAAACCTTGACGTTTCAATTGTTGACTCTTAAAGACAACTTGAGTTGGTTAATTCATAATGTGAATTTTGTTTTGTGGAGGTATATCAGTTCTCAATATTCTATTACTAAATACTTTACATATAACATGTTTTTATTAGACAATAGATGTATGCATTCAGTTTTAAAATACGAGAAAAAGAATACAATCGACCTAAATAGGATAAAAACAAAGTTTGTATTGGACTCTTTCAGAAATGAAATCTTGTAGAGCTTTGAAATGAACGTGCAATGTTCGGTGATGTAAACTAGTTTATTTAAGATAACTGTTTATTCTAGTTAACAACTGTCAGGGTCCCGAGAAAAAGGGGCCAAGACTTTAAAAATACTACCCTCCAACGGCTTTCCAGTGATATTAGTGCAGAACAGGGCATACAGTGACATTGGTAGAGGGTAGGGTATTGTAGTGACATTGGTAGAGGGCAGGGCATTGCAGTGACATTGGTAGAGGGCAGGGTATTGTAGTGACATTGGTAGAGAACAGGGCATGCAGTGACATTGGTAGAGGGCAGGGCATTGGAGTGACATTGGTAAAAGACAGGGCATTGCAGTGACATTGGTAAAGGACAGGGCATTGCAGTGACATAGGTAGAGGGCTGGGTATTGTAGTGACATTGGTAATACCATGACAGGGCAGAGTAAGACAATAGGCTTGGTCAAGGCCTCACAGAGCATCTCAGTGATATCAGACCAATATCGGTATAGATCAAAGTATTGCGATATTGGTAGAAGTCTAGGCTGGACATCGCATTGGAGTAATATTAATACAGGGCAGGGCATCCAGTAATGTTGGCTGAGGGCAGGGCATTGCTGTGATTTTGATAGAGGTCTAGGCTGAGCAGGGCATTGCAAGGATATTGGTATATTGCTGGACATTGATGTAATAGTGGTACAGGCCATGGCAGAGTCAGACAGTAATATAAAAAAAATGAAGAAAGATTTTTAATAAAAGATTTTTTCAAAGACTCAAACAAATAATACCAAACAAAATTGCTTTATTCTAATAATGGGAACAAAGGATTGCAGACATCTTCAACACAAGAGCCTCACAGATTTCTGACTAATTTAGAAGAAAAGTTGTTCATTGAGTTCCAGAATTAGGAAACATCTTCATTAGTGATGTCTGCTACTCACACAAGTATGACTTCTCCTACATGATAAGATCATACAAGGCAATACTAAAGAGTACAATACAAACAGAGCTCTGACATAAACATTGTCAAGGCAATAGGAAAGATGAAAATACACACAGATTGTGTACTGTCACAAGAAACAGATTATTCAAGGCAAAAGGAAAGATTACACATAGTGCTTATACAGCCAAAAGAGAAGATAAGTCATGGCAAAAGGAAAGGTTACAATTCAGCTAGCGTAGTGTCCAGCCACAAGAAATTATTGATCAAGGCAAAAGGAAAGGTTACAATTCAGCTAGCGTAGTGTCCAGCCACAAGAAATTATTGATCAAGGCAATAGGAAAGATTACACATAAAGAAATGAAATTTCAGAGAAAGAACTGCGATAGGTCAGATTACATAGACAGGTCAGTCTTACCTTCAATGACCTGTCTGTCCATCTAGTACAGGAAATAGAAGCGCATGCAATTACCTTTACCTGATGTCGACCTAAATTGTTGACTACACAAGGTAAGATGGCCTCGTGACCTTCTATCACGGTCACATTGTGCACATCATTGTCCATTCTTGGGCGCACTGACGTCACAGCTGGGGAAGAAAGAAAAGACGCCATGTAACTGGTGAATGGCATCACTGAGCTAAAATGCGTTGCTTATCAAATATTTATACAATAGATTCATGTCTGGCCCTGAATAAAAAAAAGTTTTTCAGTCCATGGTGCAGATGATGCAAAGCTGATCTCTGGGAATGATGGTTTATGAGAATGTTCTGAGATCCATTAAAGCTGGTTTCACTAAAGAACATCCATAAAATACAACTCATGATCCCACCACGACCAGTTAGGGTTTAAACTCAAGGTATATGTAGTATGTAGGTTAAAAGTAATCTGGTAACCTGTTTCTATAACTTTATTGTTATTATTATCTTCTGCAGAGATCAACAATTATTTTACTTTTTTTCCAATTAAAGATCCACCAGCTGTCTTTAGTTACAAATCTAACAGCTGTCTTTAGTAACACATCTAATAGCGGTCTTCAGTAGCACATCTAACAATTGTCTTTAGTTATACATCTAACAACGGTCTTCAGTAGCACATCTAGCAGCTGTCGTTAGTAACACATCTAACAGCTGTCTTTAGCAACACATCTAACATCTCAGTGACACATGTCTACACAGTGTGTATGTCAATAAATAAGTGACTATGTCTACACATTGTGTATGTCAATAAATAAGTGACTATGTCTACACAGTGTGTATGCCAAGATATAAGTGACACATGTCTACACAGTGTGTATGTCAAGAAATAAGTGACACATGTCTGCACAGTGTGTATGCCAAGATATAAGTGACACATGTCTACACAGTGTGTATGCCAAGATATAAGTGACACGTGTCAATGTTACATGTGACATTATTCTTTGAGATTCACATTGAACAATTGATTTCTTCAAAACCAGTCTCCAACTAAGTAGGTCAACTAAGACGACTCACGCGATTTTATTTATGCTCTCATCCAGTCCTTACAGTAGCGAGCTAGTCCTCCCACTGCACGTAGTGTTTGACCGTTGGTCAACTTCGTGAACAGCCATAATATTAAGAAGGCCAGTCAAAATAAAGTATTTTTAGAATCAATTTTGTCCTGTGCCCCGTTGTTGTTAGTTTAATCAGTTGTATCAACATTCTTCTGACTGGGTTGATCTTACAAGGGGAAATAACACCATCACATTTCCTTCCTAGGAGATAAACAAGAGTTATCTGCTATCGGTGTTGATTCAGATAACATTTACACTGCCAACACAGGGTTTGAAAAGAAGCTGATCAGTTGATGTGCTTTACAGAAACAAGAATTATTCTAAGTACCATAAACAAATTATGTACCAATCCATCTTTTTATTCCTAACCATCATTCGTCCATTAGGTCTCTCATTCGCATGGATTGTTATATTTTGAAAAAACTTATATATTAAGATATTGAGATACTTAATTAATGCCAAGCTCAGTCTTACATTGCTTTGTTCTAATGTTTGAGCTCTCATATACCTACAAGTTAATAACAACTCAGATCATCTCATTAATTAAACTTTGAAAACCTAACCGCACCCAGTCCATGACATCTCCCTGCACACTTATAATAATGTTTGAGTGAATATAAAAAAATATGTTTTTTTTTAAAATTGTATTCAATATCCAGTTTAACTTAAACCTTGCTTACATCTGTAATTAATTACATACTCTTCCCACTATTGCGAAAATACTGCTTGGTCGTGAGGCATGCACTCTAGTCTGTCGTTTGATGGTCACGAATACTTAAGATGGTCCCGGGTTTAGCTTGCCCGCTGACATCCCCCGCCGTATTGCAGGAGGTTTGTGCTAGAAAGTAATTCTCTTCAACTCTGAAGGAACATCCGAAATATGTCAAATAAAATAAACAACAACAAACTATTTTCTTTTTCTCTTGAATACTTCTCGTACTATCGACACATACAAAGTAGTATTTTTACTTTTTCAGCACTGACTTCCATGCCAACTGCTCTAGCTGCTGCTGCATCCAGTTTTTTAAAGTAAGGTCTTACACCTGGTCTGCGTTTTCTCTATCTACAAAACTGAGATTGGAAATAGGCCACCCATGATCAAGCTACGAGTAAATCCTTCTAGAGTTTCCATTATAATATGTTCCAGAAATATATGAAAAAGAGCTGGAGAGACAATGCATCCTTGCCGCACTCCTAATGATGTCCTAAAACTTTCTCCAATTTGTTTGTTCAGAAGTACTGAGCTGTTCACATTTTGACATAGAGCTTTCATAACATCAATAATGTTTTTTTTAAATCTATGTTGAACTCCTTCATCACATGCCATCAGGACACGCCTCTGGTCAAAAGCTTTTTTGAATGGTTTGACCTTTAAGTGATTTTATTGTTTCCACCACTTCTGACTGTAGAATGGAGCCTTGCAAAGTTCTCTGTTGCCTCAAGTTTTGTTTTTATTTGACTGTTGGGATTTTATGTCCAAGTTATACAGATCTTTGCACAATTCTGTCCACTTTCTAATCACATCTGTTTCTTCAGTCAGAAGAGTTCCATTGTTGTTTCCAATCCCTGTGGTTCTAGTTTGTCTTGTGTTGGTTCAAGCTTTGAATTTGTCATATTTTTTTGTATATTGCCAACTTTCAACTGATCACTGATCCATTTTTCTGTTACTGACTTAAAGGATTAAAAAATTAAAAGAGTTGGTATATAGGTAAGTGATATTAGTGACATCAGTAACATCAGTAAACATGAGGTATAGGAATGGTGGAGAAAGTGGAAACATAAACAACAAAAAAAGTTGTCGCCATCAAAGTTTGGCGCTAGCAGGAGAGTACATTCCATTGTGCAGTTTGTATCTCTGACTTCATAGCTTGTCAAATACATTTAAAAGTGGTTTTAAATCTGGTCAAACTAAAGAGGCATAGAATATTTCCATTGGAACAAAGAGTTGGAGAGAAGTAACATTTGGAAATAAGAAGTGTGATAGAGACAGAGAGAAAGATGGAAAAGAGACAGAGAGAGAGAGAAGATATGGAGACGGATAGAGAGAGAGAGAAAGAGACAGAGAGAGAGAGAAGATATGGAGACGGATAGAGAGAGAGAGAAAGAGACAGAGAGAGAGAGAGAAGATATGGAGACGGATAGGGAGAGAGAGAAAGAGACAGAGAGAGAGAGAAGATATGGAGACGGATAGGGAGAGAGAGAAAGAGACAGAGAGAGAGAGAAGATATGGAGACGGATAGAGAGAGAGAGAAAGAGACAGAGAGAGAGAGAAGATATGGAGACGGATAGGGAGAGAGAGAAAGAGACAGAGAGAGAGAGAGAGAAGATATGGAGACGGAGAGAGAGAGAGAGACACACACGCACACACCTTGTACTGTTTAGTTGCCATATTAAAGAAACAAACGCTGACACTTTCCAATGATGTAAAAAGGCAAGAAGAACCTTTCATTGGGTTAATACAAAGATCAAATATAAGTACCTTGATAGTATACAAAGATCAAATATAAGTACATTGATAGTATACAAAGATCAAATATAAGTACATTGATAGTATACAAAGATCAAATATAAGTACATTGATAGTATACAAAGATCAAATATAAGTACATTGATAGTATACAAAGATCAAATATAAGTACATTGATAGTATACAAAGATCAAATATAAGTACATTGATAGTATACAAAGATCAAATATAAGTACATTGATAGTATACAAAGATCAAATATAAGTACATTGATAGTATACAAAGATCAAATATAAGTACATTGATAGTATACAAAAATCAAATATAAGTACATTGATAGTATACAAAGATCAAATATAAGTACATTGATAGTATACAAAGATCAAATATAAGTACATTGATAGTATACAAAGATCAACTAAAGCTTCACTCTAATAAATACAAATATGTAACTGCTGATGAGAAGCACTAACTTGACAATGGTAGTTACTGAAGGATTTCTTGTCAATAAAAATTGTGTGATTGTTAAAATTAAAATTAAAAATCATAAAAAAAACTATGTAGTTCCCTCCTTTATTAGATGATAAGGAGATGATCAAATGTTAAAATGATAGAAGCCATAGAAACTATATTCAGGGGAAATTATCTTCACAGTAGTCTACTAACAGTCAGTACCTGAGCTAGGGATGAAGCCTCACGAGGAAATGTCGCCTAGCCATATCGCTGGCAGACGTCAAATTAATTCCTTGGAGCAGAGCCTCGGTTTCAAAAAAACCTGGCAAGTTTATGTCCGCGGAAACCGGCACAGTGCGTGACGTCACAGGCAATCCGTTTTTTTTTCTTTCTTAGGACCGCACTGGATGAAATCACGGGGGATTACTCTTATCTCTCCAAGAGAAGTCTAGGTGAAGATTGATTCCCTTTGATTTATCTACTAGCCGGCCTTAATTCTCTCCCTTGCCCATGTTCGCCCCCCTGACCCATCATCAGTGGACAATCAACGCGTCCAGTGGAAAGTCATTATTTATGATCGCCCCAAACTTTTCAACGATTTCCTGAAATTTAATTTTCCCTAAAACTCACTCAACACCCTAATTAATTCTTTCTTTCTGACATCGCTGCCAGGTCGTCAACATCAATTAAAGAATGCAATCTATAAAGGCCTACATATTTGTGTGTGTATATAAACACATATATATATATATTTACATTTCTCTTATATGCTATGTCATGTTTTTTTTTCTTTATTTCTCGATTCTTCTTTCTATCTTATTCTTTTTTTCTCCTACTCTCACCATCTCTGAGTACATCTGTTTTGTCTTATAGCCATTTGTGTACTTTTAGTCGTACTTTACCCATGTACTCCTAGAAGTAGTACATCTTTAGCTAATGTGCCACTGACATATGTAATAAAGTAAAAAAGTAAAGTTACCCTTTTATCCTGGGAGAAATAGAACTGGAAGGTGTTGTAGACGCAGGTACACAATTGAGACGATCAGATGAAATATATAGAGAACAGAGGCGCAAAGATTGTTTACCAGAAAAACAAAAGACAGGCGCCCCACAGGCAGACCACGAATACGGTGGCGATGTAGAGGTAGATCTACACCAGCTAGGAGTCCGGCCATGGATAGATCTGAATGGAAAGATGTATTGAAGAGATCCGGCTTTAGCAGTGTGCGTGGCCCTGGTGCTAATGGGAATACGCTGTCAAGACTACCTTACAAATAACCGTGTTCTGCTAGCGACAGGTGTACATTGTAGAAGCAATACACTTCTTTCAACAGCTGCGCAGGTCCAGAACTATCCCGTTTGGGAAATGACCAAGAGAAGAAAAAAAACGAGCTTTTTGAGAGTTTAAAAGAAGATGTCGTAACCGAGTAGCCACAGAAAGCTCTATAAAGATCAACTCAGATATCATTTTGTCCTCACTAACATAGACGAAAGCATTTGGCAGCAGATTGCCTCTGAAAGAGTTGGACAGTTTTCAGCAAGTTCGAGGGACAGGCTTAGAGACCAAAAGAAAATTTGTTGCCGACGAGAGGTGCAGACAAAAATTGTATAGACCCCTGGCTTTGTCTGCATCAGACTGGGCAAAAAGTGCAGGTTACAACTGGGTTAGCGTGGTTGTTTGAAATACTGCACTCATTCGTAATCTTCGGAATCAAAGACAATGCCTTATTATTATTATGATAAACATGTTAAACATATATTGATATAACATATATTGATATAACATATATTGATATAACATATATTGATATAACAATAAATGCATTAAATAACAGATTTGAGATGTTAAACATAGTCTGAAGACATTATTGAAATTGCTTACATATAAGTATTGATAAAAATATGATCAACGAAGATTTGCAAAACAAATGTTCCAATTGTACAATCACAACTGATCCTTTGCAATAGCAATAAGATACAAATGGAAAGGAACTTTATGAAGAATTTAGAACAATAGAGATTATTTGGAAGCTGAAATCAGTCCCGTTGAAGTGCTGGAATATATTTGTGGCGATCATTTATCCTTAACGTGTTCAAAGTTAGTCATTTTACTGCAAAGTTTTCTTACTCTACTAGTGTCAGTGGCCAGCAGCGAACGGTCATTTTCAAAAAGTTCCCCAAGATGTAAGCAAGGAAGACTTGTTTGAAATGATTTGTCTTAAACTTCTATTTGGACTCCTGAAATGAAGAGCTCTTAGTGTTCCATTGTTTACACCTGCACCTTTACATACAACATCTCGATACAATAAGAAGTGACTCCGAAATAGAAGTTCATAAGAAATCCAAATATCGGGCGGCATTTTTTGTTTTCACACGCAGGCGGCCATAACTCACTCGGCGGCCCTGGCCACATTATATATGTGTGCGTGGTTGTGTTGTAATGTTACAATGTCAATGTCAAACCAGGTCAGGTCTATTAATTAGCCAATAAAAGCTGTGAGATGAACATTCAAATTTTGCGCCAGAAGAAACACGAGAGTGATAGACAGACCTTGAGAAGTTGTGGACAAATTAAGAAAAATAAGCATTGTGATAGAGAGAGAGAGTTATACAGACAGGGAGACTGAGACAGAGAGAGACTGAGACAGAGAGAGACTGAGACAGAGAGAGACTGAGACAGAGAGAGACTGAGACAGAGAGAGACTGAGATACAAACAGAGAGATCGGGAAACTATATATATATATATATATATATGTATATATGTATGTATAAATGTATATAGCTCCTACTCCGTGGACAAAGATGAGCACATTTCTCATTTCCTATGGAATTGAAGATGACTTAAGTCCAATCCTGGCTTTAAAAAGCCGGCCGCATACGTGGCATGGATGGGTTTGGTCAGTTGCAGATGTGGCTGCTTCTTCTCTCAGCTTTTTGTTGGTTCGGCGATTTTTCGCCCTGGCTACTCTTCTTGCTGTAAATCACCATGAGACTCCCAGACTCACAGTTTCACGCCATGAGGAGCGATCGAGAGCTAGTGCTTCCAAGCCGTGAATGTCGATATCCCATTTCTTGAAGGAGTTCTTGAGAATGTCTTGGTAGCGCTTGTAGTGGCCTCCCTGGGAGCGCTTTCCTGCACACAACTCCCCGTAGTCGTTTGGGAAGGCGATTGTCTGGCATGCAGACTACATGTCCCGCCCATCGAAGTTTGGACCTTTTTACTGTCCCATTCATACTGTACATGTTGAACTGCTTTAAGATTTCTATGTCTGGTATGTCGTCGGACCAACGCACATTATGGATACTCCTTAGACAGCGTAGGTGGAAGGAGTTTAGCTTTTTGGTGTGGCGGGAATATAGGGTCCAGGAGTGACGGGAGAACTACAGCACTGTAGACTTTCAGTTTTTTTGGATATGTTGAGTCCTCTCCGTTGCCACACTTGTTCTTGAAGTCTGCCAAAAGCAGCACGAGCAACACGGAAGTCAACCTCATCATCTAGATTGGCGTTTGTTGATATGGTGCTTCCCAGATAGACAAACATGTTGACGTTTGTTAATTTCTGGCCATCTATGAGAATGTTTGGTTCTGTGACAGATTTATTAGGAGGAGGTTTGTGCAGCACTTCTAATTTAGATTTATTTTGAAGCCAAAATTTTTGCAGGCATTAACAAAGAGGGACAGGCTCTTTTGAAGGTCTTCTTCGTTTGCGGCATTTAGGGCACAGTCATCTATATGTAAATATGTATGCAGGCCTATTTGTGTGAGTGTGCATATGAAAAGAAATTCAACCACGAAACCCGCCCCCCCCCCCCCCCATCTTTGAGGAAAAAAAATCCTGGATACACTCATGATCGCCCATCGGATATATATATATATATAAATATAGTTTCCCCATCTCTCTGTCAGTATCTCTGTATCTCTATATCTCAGTATCTCTCTGTATATATTAGAGAGAAATACCGAAAGATAGAGTCACAGAGGAGAAAGAACGAGAGATAGAGACAGAGACCGCCAGGAAGAGAGACAAAGAGAAGCAGAGAGAGAGAGAGAGAGAGAGAGAGACAAAGAGACAAAGAAATGTTTGGACCAAGACAGAATATGAGACAAGAAATAGTTGTGTGAAATTTCAGCTGACTCCGATATTGGGTTGGAGAGAACTAACGTGTACAGACAGAGTGAGTTGATAGATAAGCTTTTTTAGTAAAAAGAGAAGTACAATAGAGGAGAGGAGAGAAATAGAAGAATACAGAGAAAAAAACAAGAGAAAAAGCAAAAAGAGGTGATAGATAGACAGACTGAGAGATGGGCCATTTCTAGATTGATAGATACAATGAAAGAACTCCGAGTCCGAGATACAATGATAAAGTATATACATTTTTGCTTATGTACTGTACCTATATAGGAATATGAATGGATATATCTAGTCAGTGTATGGGTGGGGGAGAGAGCTAATATTCACACATTACATTCACTTGTTAATGTCTCACTGTTTCCCAGGGTGAACATTTTCTGGCTGGCCATTTGAGCCTCTATGATGACGTCCCAAGAGACACAATGTGTCGACCAGTGGCTTCAATTATCTCTGATCTGTTGGTCACTGGCACGTGCCACGCTGCATGGCCGTGTGGATCTGGTCATCTCTACTGGTGTCATCGCTCACCACGCACCTGCGTTGTCGCCCATCTGATTCGTCCGAATTAAAAGGTTATTAGTCTAGTCTACTGGTCACCATTAAAGTGTCTACACGTCTATCAATTGGAAATTTCTATAAGACATTAATAATTCCTTCCTAATGTGTTTCAGAATAAACAAAGCCACTTATTTGAGCGTAGAGTGTTCTAGTTCCTAGCCTCAGTTTGTGGACTGGACCACATGTTATTCTTCTCGAATCACTTCACTTAGTCCAAATGTAACCTCTAACCTCTGTGTCCTCTCTCTCCCCCCCCCTCCTTCCGTATTTTTCGTTATCCATTTTTAGTCTTAACCAGTGTTCAAAAACTTAGCTGAACATTACTCGAGCATCAAACATTACTCGGGCCTCAAACATTACTCAGGCCTCAAACATTACTCAGGCTTCAAACATTACTCAGGCCTCAAACATTACTCAGGCTTCAAACATTACTCAGGCCTCAAACATTACTCGGGCCTCAAACATTACTCACGCCTCAAACATTACTCGGGCCTCAAACATTACTCGGGCCTCAAACATTACTCGGGCCTCAAACATTACTCGGGCCTCAAACATTACTCGGGCCTCAAACATTACCCGGGCCTTAAACATAATTCGGGTCTCAAACATTATCCGGGCCTCAAACATTAGATTTTCATTAATTTGATCTCAAATCTTAGCTGTACATTACTTGGGCCCCAAACCATAGCTTTACATTACTTGGGCCCCAAACTATAACTGTACATTACTTGGGCCCCAAACGTCAGCTGTACATTACTTGGGCCCCAAACCATAGCTGTACATTACTTGGGCCCTAAACCATAGCTGTACATTACTTGGGCCCCAAACGTTAGATGTACATTACTTGGGCCCCAAACGTAAGATGTACATTACTTGGGCCCCAATCGTCAGCTGTACATTATTGGTCCCCAAATGTTAGCTGTACATTACTTGGCTCTAGTTTAATATTGGACAAGAGATGGTCTAACACAGTGATGCCCAACATAAATCGACCATTTAAATTTCCAACACTGATGTCGAGGGCCAAATAAAGGCAAGGTACAAAAACGAAATGAAATTGACTTGAAACTATTTGATTAGAAACCCGTGGATCTAGCACTTACATTCATTCATGGGATAGTAGTATCTCTTTTTTTCATGCGTCAGAAAACGGCTTCATTTCTCTACTACAAATATGAGCAACAGTGTAGCTAGCTATACCAACGACTCATATTCTTGTCTCTTTTTGATAAATATTAACATTAATTTTCCAATCTCTAGACGTAGTTGAACAATCTTTTGATTCAAATGACGTCAAATTTGTTTTATAATTGCGTTTCTTTAAAAAAAAAAAAACAACAGCCAGACTTCATTTACAACTCAAATATATTGGCTTATTATCATGTTCTGCCAAAAAAAGGAAAGTATACTCCCAGATTTTTTTTTTTTTTAAATTCTACATTAAGAGTTTCATAAACGCACAAATGTTGGTCATGGTACCAGTCAATCGGAGTAAAATAGATGGCCCTAACGTCGGTAAGAGACATTTTTAAACCTTTTCTTTAGGGGGGGGGGGTAGCGGATTCTATATACTTTCTGCCGACATATCGGCGGTCCGGATGGAACCACGTCGCGGGCCGGATCTGGACCGCGGGCCGTATTTTGGGCATCACTGGAACAAATAAAACAGTCACAACCCCCCCCCCTCCATGGGGAAGGATTTCATTTCGGGGGCAGGGTAAGAAAACCGACTACTTAACTATTGGTAATTAAATATTTTGTTTGGTATCTAGAACAAGGGAAAGAAATTGTATTTGACTGATGTTGCGGTATAAGTTGAATTGGTCCCCTTTATACTTTGTAGAGAGAAAAGTTTGAAATAACAATAGATAACTATAAAACCTTCTATTTTCATAAGAACTTCCCTGGAACAACGGTTAGTGTATAGGCATGAGTAGGTTGATTTGGCTTTAGCCCTCCAGTTCGAATTCGGTCGTTAACTTTTTTAAAAATATAAATGTATTTGAAAAGCGATCACCCAGATACCCTCTTCTTTCTCCCCCACCCCTATTCAACTGGTCCAGACAAATGATAGGATTATAGAGTATTGAGAACGCTAAAAGCATAAAATAGCGCAACAAAAAAAAAACAATAGGTAAAAAATTATTTTTAATAGCACAGATTTATTAGAGTTAGTCTAGACTTAGAATACATTTCGCAGAACCTGCGACGCCGCTGACCCTAAACTGTATTGGCACTGCCGTTCCTTTGGATACATCAGCTGCGTGGATAGGGGGGAACTGATGTGTGGGTGACATCGTTCCGCCCACAGCTAATGCCCAGGCATTTAGCTAATTTCCTTGAGATGATCAAATGTCGCCACACACACACACACACACACACACACACACATACACACACACACACATATATATATATAGGATAGGATTTTTTTCGGGGGGAGGGGTTTGGAGGGAATTCCCCACCCCGCGAAAATAAATAGTATGTATGTGTGTGTATGTACATGATCTTTATTACACTCTGACCCTTCATTCTTTCGGAAGAAGTTTATTATGCCCTAGAATGTTTCTTCCTGGGGTTAGTGGAAAAATTGTAGACTCCCCGCTATCGCCAGCAAGGGTTTTCGGGAGCGCTAGCAGCTCCGCCAACGCGGGGCGAAGCCCCGCCGCCAAGCACTATTTCTGGTATTAAAAGCCAACAAAATGAATATTCTGAGGTATCTACAGCAAAATTTTCCTGCTATTAAAAATTTGTATTTCAAAAACCTCAAATGCATTCTTACTGCATTACTGGCGCAAAGTTGTAGGCCTACTAGGATGTCATCGCAACCCTTAGTATGCGTAATTCATTTTGTCGGAAAACATGTTCTGCAAACCTCATGCGACACTCTTTCACAACCTTACTAAGGGTTCGACTCCCAGTTCGGCATAGCATTTCCTTGATTTAGACCAGATCTCTATAACTGACTACTAAAATCTGTCTTAGCCATCTTTGTTGAGCCACATTTAGTGTTTTTCATTTCGCAGATGACTATTCACTAACTCCAGGAAGAAATTGTTGGGCACACTAAACGTCTTCCGAAAGAATGAAGGGTTAGAATATAACATTATGTACACACACTAGGGGTGCACCGGATAGTCCCTCCGGCTCCGGCTTCTGCCGAATATTCGGCACTATTTCACTATCCGGCACTATCCGGCTCCGGTCGGATATCACTACCGGATAGTAAACCGGATAGTAAAAGCTACATCTGTATTTCTAATAATTTCTATTAATATTGTTAGGCGCCTCCGTGCTAATAAGTCTTTTCCAGATACGCCAAACGGAGGTAACACTTAAATATTGAAACAACACAGGCGAAAGGCAAACAATATAAAGGTAATCGATGCTGATAAATGTCCAACAAGAAGTTTAAACTAAATCTCCATGTTAATAAAAATAAACAAATACTCTTAAAGTGGACATGAATCAATAATGTCAGTTCTGAAATACATTAACGTTTTTGTTTCAAATAAAAGGATTTGTTTTTAAAACTATAAACTATGACTATGCACCAAATATTTTTTAGTACAAAGACAAGGCGTCTTGATCTAAATAAAAATAAAACTTGTCATTATAAATTCGCATTACATACGTAGCAGCGATGTCTGGCACATTTTAAAAGCTTGTCTTGACCATTGAGTGGTCTAGTAAACATGTAATATTCCTTAACTACGCCACGCTGATAATCTGTCAAGATGTGCGGGTATATCTCCAGAGGTAGGGATGAGCAACCCCCCACCTCCTTTTGTTTGTTTAGTCCATAACATTGAGTTCACAGATAGGCAGCTGACCACTTTAAGCCAGATGTCAACGTGTTGACACTTTCTAGAGGTCACATCTTATGAGGGAACTGAGTTTGTTTACTTGGAGAAGAATTTTTATTAGGGGCGGGACTATAAGCCAAATCTCTGTAAGGTTAATCTGGTATGAGTTTGTTTATTATGAGATAGGTTGTCAATCAAGGGTCTGGAAACAAGCCACACCTTTTACTATTGGCCGGGACAATAAGTTTGTTTACCTTAAGTCTCAATTAGGAGGCTGGACTACAAGCCAAACAGACACTGACCAGGGGTATCTTTAAAGGCAGGGCTCAACACCCCCAACTTCTTATTTGTTTAATCCATGACAATATATTGATAGACATTGACCATTCTTAAGCCAGAATGGATTAACGCAAATTGTTAAGACATATTGAGACTGTCTAGAGGTCACTAGATGGTGACACTAAGTTTGTTTACTTGGAGAGAAATGTCGTTTAGGGCGCTGAACACACGTTCGTTGCACAATAAAATAAAACAAACATGTACATGTGTGCGTGTATGTATTTTTTCCCCTTGTATTAAAACTTTTAGAAAGAAAACTAATTTCATTGTTTAATTCTATTGACTTAATATATAAAGGAAAACCTTACAGTAAAATTTAACATCGCAGAAAATAAATTGATCTAAAGCACCACAATTAGATCTAGCAAACAAAGAAAAAATATGCTGGATTGTTAAGAAACACTTGACCTCTGTAACTAAGGTACAGAGATAATTTATCTATATGCTTGACTGATCATGCCAATGTGTTATTTATATTTTGCCTGTACACTAAACACTATTGCGTATGCCCAAGGAAAAAATCGCGTGAAGGTCAACACCATCAACTATACACACTACACTAGGACTACATGTGTAGGCTCACTACGTCTATCTGACCAGGTTGTTATAATCAGTCGAACACAAAGTCTATTATGTTGTGTTTTTTTTTGTACACATACATCCAACCACCATACAAGCCAGATGAGAGATTTACATTAGTAACTAGTTAAATATATAATAACATATTTTACATTGACGCTCCAACATACAGCCTTTATAGTTGGTGGCCTTGTACATACACACAGACACGCTCATGCTACACAGATTAATTTATATTTATAAATACTGTTAATCTTTAATAAATCAATCAGTAAAAGAGTTTAAAATTATAAGATATATAAAAGGAAAAAAAATTAATACCAACAAATATAGGTATGTTATTTAACAGTTTCGTAAAATGCTCAGCAATACAAGCTATTTACAAGACACTTAGGTATTCGGCTCCGGCTCCGCCCCTGCCGAATATCAAATTTTACTATCCGGTCATATCCGGCTCCTGCCGAATATCAAAAAGTACTATCCGGTGCACCCTTAACACACACACACACACATACATACATATAAGTATATAAAAAGCAAATTACGCACTCAAAACACATACATACTTATAATTTATTTTTGGCGGGGGGGGGGGCGGGCAAATCATAAAAACACCCCCCCCCCGAAATAAAATGATATATATACTTGGATGTATGTGAAGAGGTTTGTTCCAAGGATATTTTCCAGAACTTGATTTTTTTTACTTGAAAATTTCAGAAAATCATTATTGTTTTTGTTGTCGCCTCTCTGAGAGTAACGCCGATGGCATGATGCCCCCATTCGCCCCCTTCCTTACTACGCCTGAGGGTTCAATGACACACAAAGCGTTAAGATGATTCATAACTTGTTCATTGTTAACTGGAGAATGGAAACCACATCAAACTAATGATTTCAGAAAGACGAGCCCATGCCAGAACTAAAGACAAATCAAGCGAAATGTGATTTAAGGAATCATAAGCGCTAAGATGGCACCAAATAGGAAAACGGCAGAGGTTTATGGGATGTCTCGTGAAGACACGTGTTGACTCCCGCCTAGCGACGAGAAGAACGTGGCAAATAGTGCACTGTTTCTCCAATGATTCATTTTCCCACATGATTTCAACTTTTGCTCGGCTTCGCTGCTGGACTGGGTTATTTTTTGTTTTACCTCCCCCCCCCCTCCCCGCTTCCACTTTCAAAATGAAAGTTTCTGATAGCCAGCCATTGAAGACAATCTCGGTAGAGGATAATTGTGATCAAGGCTGACAACTCTAAACGTCTGCAAATCGCTCAGGAGTTAGAGCCCAGTTCTTTTCTTATTAATATGCATGAAGAGACTTAGTTGAGCTCTTCTATCAGTGCGTTCTAGTGCAGAGGTGATTACACAATGCCGTCTGCTGGCTTTCATTCACTAATCTGTTTCATTAGTGAAGCTTTCAAAGTAAACCACTCCCTGGAAGTCACTAAGACACATGTCATACAATTGTTGAATGTCAGAGGACAAGCTTTCAAACATTTTCATTTGTTCAATTTGTTAGTATAAACTTGATGGCGTCAAGAACAACTTGGCATGTGATAATTAAGAGCTTATCCTATAGATTACAGATGTATCTTCAAAGAAGATGATAATCCCAAGGAAGAATTGTATCCTGGTCCAGTATAAACAATGCCTATTTGTTGTTACGCGTTGGTATGTTTGTATTTAAGGTATTAATATACTATGAAATACACACTTCCTACTGTCACATTCATTGAAAAGGTTCTTATTAATAGAATTCTTTGCAGAAATAATTTACAAGTATAACTACAAGTATAACTACAAGTATAACTACAAGTATAACTACAAGTATAACTACAAGTATAACTACAAGTATAACTACAAGTATAACTACAAGTATAACTACAAGTATAACTACAAGTATAACTACAAGTATAACTACAAGTATAACTACAAGTTAGAATTACGTGTGTATGTGAGATAGAAATAATTCTGAAATTACTTTAAATTACTAAGTAATGCTGACACCATACGTTAAATATTAAAAACAAGTTTAAAGGAAGTTATCACACTATTTGCTAGATGTAGACAAAAAGATTTCTGTCAGCCAGTCCTTGTGTGTGATCGAGCGATCATTCAGTTGATGTGAGCGCTTCAGTCAGGGAGTTTGGCAAAGAGCCTGTCTTGTATACTTGACCTCAGGCAGAAATCCTTCCCTCATATCTAGAGTCTATATGTACATTTTCATGGGGACTATTACATAATGCCCGTTATTAAATGACAACGAGCCACTGTCTAATCCATTGTACTCTCAAAGTAGGCTATATGAATAGTTCATTTGCATTCTTTGTTTTTGAAGTTTGAAGCAAAACTTGTGAACTGTTACTAACTATTATTTGTTAGTATAAACTGTTGATATTGTCTAGAACAACTTGACATATGATAATAAAGAGCAGAAAACAAACACAACTCTATGTAACAGTGCAAGATTGACATGCAATAATCTCATCTCTCAATGTTAATAGAATTTCCCTTATATTTATGTGTTTTAAAAGTGTTATGAAGAATTGCATAATTGTAAAATCAAACGGACCTAAATCTAGCTCTAGTAGATCTAGATTCTATATTCTATTTCTAGATCTAGTCTAGATTATTGTCTAGGTTAGGCTATAGATTTAGTCCTGGATCTTTATCTAGAGTCTATTTAGTATAGACCTAAACCTAGTTAGCTTCTAGAAATAGTCTAGATCCATATCTAAACTAGCTCTAGAACTAGTCTAGAAATCTAGTTTTAGCCTAGATTCAAATTCTAGCTCTTTCTTGTCTGAATTCTAGATTTTAGTTCTAGATTCTAGTTCTATCTAGATCTAGATCAAGAACTAGTCTAGAGATCTAGTCTAGATGTAGATCTAGATTCTAGATCTAGACTATATCATATCTAGAACTAGTCAAGAAATCTAGATCGTGTTTAGATCTAGATTCTATATATATTCTATATAGTCTAGACCTATCAAGTGATTATGATCAGGATGAGTTGACCTACTAGTGGGTAATAGTAGACTAACCTATGCTGTTCGCATGGGAAACCTATTAAGGTTTGCAGGCTAATTTTTTTTTTTAAATTCTTTCTAGGTCGACTCCAATTAATTAATCGAAATTGTTGGGAAGAAGTAGGTATCTTGAAGCAGAGGCGTCACTATGAGAGGGGGGTGCGGTCCGCATCGGTCGACACCACTTTGAGGGTGGTAACCAAGTTGGAAAAATTATATCTTTGCAAAAGCAGACCCATCGAAAAGGATAATAATAAAATCTCAAGATATATCTTGGAGCAGTTGCGTCACTGGGCGGGGGGGGGGGGGTGAGGGGTGCGGTCCGCACCAGTCGACACCATATTGGGGGTGACAACCAAATTGGAGAAATTAAAATTAAATTGTCAACACCCTGAGCTACCGCACTAGGTGCCACCGACACTGTATCGGGAGGTTTCCATTCTAATCTTAGGTGATCACTTAACGCTACTCTACTTATTCCAGAAGAGCTAGAAGAGTCTTATCAAAATATGTGTTGCACTGTTTGCTTTTATGTGAAAAAAAACGCCCGTTTTTTTCAAATTTCTTTAAACGATCAAAACAAGAATATGGCTTGAATATTTTTCTCGTCCATTGGTGAAATTGATGGGGGCCGCCTCTGAGTTTGTGTGATAACACAAACACTCTTTGTAATTTTGTTATATATAAATCATTTTTTTTATACCTAAACCATTTCAATTTTATTTTTATTATAAAAGCTCGTGCGTTGTGTGAGCAGTATTCAAGGGTATAAAGTGTGATAAAAAAGTCAGCAGAAAGACTCTATTGGGTTAAATCTAGTATTTACATTCTGCTTTTGTTTCTCAATACATTGGTCAAATTATTGGCGGGAAAAAGGTCATTCACGAGCTCCTACGGGACACATTGCGTTGTTATTAACCCCGCCCACCTCTTCCAACTCCCCGTAGTCGGGTCGTGGAAAGATCAAATGCTACATGGGATGATTCATCCCGTCGTACAGTTGCTGGTGCGCGATGACCACTGGCCTGCTCTGACCTTTACAACCTCACTGGGAGTGTTTACACACACGCTATCTAACCAGAGTGTCGTCTGCTTCAGTCACATGTCAGATCTCCTCCTATCTCTACACGCTAGTGAATCATTTCTACCTAGTAACACAGTGCTGTCAGTTGAGATGATTTATTAGAATGAATGTTTTAATAATGGACTAACAAATATTGAAATGTATCTGTGGCTAGCATGCCAAATGAAATAGAAATATTGAAATGTATCTGTGGCTAGCATGTCAAATGAAATAGAAATGTATCTGCGGCTAGCATGTCAAATGAAATAGAAATGTATCTGCGGCTAGCATGTCAAATGAAATAGAAATATTGAAATGTATCTGTGGCTAGCATGTAAAATGAAATAGAAATATTGAAATGTATCTGTGGCTAACATGTCAAATGAAAAAGAAATATTGAAATGTATCTGCGGCTAGCATGTCAAATGAAATAGAAATATTGAAATGTATCTGTGGCTAGCATGTCAAATGAAAAAGAAATATTGAAATGTATCTGCGGCTAGCATGTCAAATGAAATAGAAATATTGAACTGTATCTGCGGCTAGCATGTCAAATGAAATAGAAATATTGAAATGTATCTGCGGCTAGCATGTCAAATAAAATAGAAATATTGAAATGTATCTGTAGCTAGCATGTCAAATGAAATAGAAATATTGAAATGTATCTGTAGCTAGCATGTCAAATGAAATAGAAATATTGAAATGTATCTGTAGCTAGCATGTCAAATGAAATAAAAATATTGAAATGTATCTGTAGCTAGCATTTCAAATTTAATGATTCATTGTATAAAGAGTCAACATGTCATTAGCAATCAATGTTATATAGGCCAACATGTTCTTTATTATGGTTCAATATTGTATAAACACTCAGATAAATATCATCTCATGTAACATTAAAGTTATATCACAATGTAACACTTATAATGGAATGTCTACCCAATGGTATATTAAAGTCAAATATTAACTACCCAATGTTGTATCAAAAACTAACCAAGGAAGTTTGTGTTTTCCATGAGCTAGATGGCGGTTCTTGTTGGTCTGATGTTTTGGTAGTAGATATTTTTAGCACTGTTGGAGAGATCATCCCTTATCACATCTTTTGTCCCTAACTTAGATAGCGTAAAATGAAAACCTTTGAAAGCTGTTTGGTCCTATTAATATTTCCATCTGCTTTGGTTGTTGTAGTACAGACAATATAAAGTTGTACATCTTTGTTTTTTTTTTAATGATGTACAAAAAAATGAGAAAAAAAAATATAAAATGTTTTTCAACAACGCTAAAATTAAAACGATTTCTAAAGTAGAGAATAATAAAACCAAGTCAAATATAAACAAGTAAAATAAAAAAAATACATAAAAAAAAGTTCATATTAAGTGTAATTGTATCAGTATAGATCAGTCATGTCAGTCAATGTGTAATAAATGTAGACCTACACCACTAAATCTGTGCGACCAGAAATATTTTACCACTTGTTTTTGTTGAGCTCTCTATCTGCCCCTATCAACTACTCTGGACCAGTTGGGGTAAGGGGGGAGGGGGAGGGAGAAAGAAGGGAGTATCTGGGGCTGTCACAGCACCCCTACCACGAGAGTCAAGGGACAGATGAGATAATAATTCAACTTATACAAGCAAATCTGTCAAGTTCTATTTCTTTCCTTTGTTCGATATCTAACGCAATATTCAATTATTAATAGTTAATTAACTGATTGATTAATTTTTAATTGATTCTTTTTTTGTCAGGTGAAAGAAATAATTGTGCAAAACTTTAACTTAATCCGAGCTTGGGTGCGGGAGACAAATAGATCTTAGTGTGTACACACTTTTTTACCAGACAGACAGAGTGAGTTTCTATAAGCTTGGTCAAAATACTTTTAAAAACAAAAACAAATCTTATCTTAGGAGAAGAAATCCACATTTCCAGACATATTTTTCAGTACTGTAAGATTTATTTGCCATTTTCCATATCAAACAACATTACTTACTTACAGACTGTCACCTCTGTTGGGCCGCAAACAATGGATCTCTATATTCCACTGCCCTGAGCCATTATTTCCATCCTGTTCCAGACTTAACCAAATGCCTGCCTCTAGTTCGCGTCGCCAGGTGCTTCTTGGACGCCTTTTCTTTCTCTAGTCTTGTGGGTTCCACTTCAATGCCTGCTAGTTGGTGCTTTGCATAGAGTGTAACCGATCCAGCCCCGTCTTCTCTTTCGGATTTCTTTGCAGGAGGTCACTGTTGCTGATGCTGACTGGCCTATGGATTCTGAGGCTGTGTTAATGAAAGTGTGCACTTTTCTAATGGCAGTTTTAGTTGTTCTCGTGGTCTCGGCTCTATAAAGCAAAACGACATTAACATTTGAATTAAAGAGGCAAATTTTTGTTGCCAAGGAAATTTCTCTTGTTCTCCAGATTTTCTTGAGCTGTTTAAAGACGATCCTTGCTTTTGAAATGTTTACTTTGACATTAGCATCTGCTCCACCTGTTTCCTCTATGATGCTATCCTAGTAGGTGAAGTAGGTCAAGGATTCTACTGTCTCTAAGCAACAGCCAACTAGAGTCATGGGTTATACGTTATCCGAGTTCATCTTCATTATCTTAAAATTAATTAATTACCACTATTTAGCTAAGTAATTGATTTTTGTTTGTTTTATTAATTCATGTTCTGTTACAAACAATAAATAATTGTTTCAACTTGATCCGACAATGGGAAGTGGGAGACATAACTTGTTTGAAATGTGTACCAAACAAACAGACAGACAGAGTTGATATAAGCTTTGTAAAAAAGCATTGGGTATGTAAAGTATAAGCAGAGGTGAAATTTGAGTTGTCTTTAGGTTTCATTGTAGTTATAGTTACACAGTGTAGCGTCCGTAGTAAGTGACAGTTTGTAGAAATAAAAACAATAATCAAAATTGTGATAAAGACCATCTCATTGAACACATTCATTACTAAATTTTCTTTATGATTGATTAATAGGCATACATTTTTTTTGATATGATCTGTACATTGAAGCGAGTCTCTGAAATGATCTTTACATTAAATTTAATCATTTGATTTTACTTTGGCTAACTTTCCATTCTTATTAAAATAACACACGCTTACGTCCCCTTAGCGCAGTACAACCTTTTTTTTTCCTATATATTTGACTTAAAAACAAAAAGTAATTAATTTCGACTCATTGATTAATTGGTTGATTTTTTTAAAATGGATTCATAAATTGTCATCACGAGCTTGTAGGCAAAATGTGGTGACCAATGGATGAGCAGAAGTGGTCGAAAAATCGATAGCAAAAATCTAAAACATCTAAGAAAGAAACAGAGTTAATATAAGCGCTATGTAAATCTTTCCCCTATTTAAAGGCGAGGATGAAATCAGAATTTCCATAGAGCTTTTAGTTATTTTTTCTTTGTTTAAATCTAAACGAGACAGACATACAACGAGCCGACAACAAAATACCAATAGCCTCTGTACCGTTGAGGTGCCTTGTATTCAAGAAAATCTAATGAAATGGAAAGAATTCATTGATTAAAAAAATGATTAGAGATTACTCTGTACTTCCTGTTTAGTAAGTCAGTTTAGAAAATTGGTTCATTTTAAGTTTGTTTTGAAAATTGTTCAGAAAATTGTTGGTTTTGAACAATTAAGATAAAAAAAAATCTCACACACTTTAACATTACAAAGAGAAACTTAAATCAAGAAATCTTTCCTAGGACACAGATATAGAAGCCTTCCCAGACCAACACAAGCCAATGTTCCCGCCCCAAAAGAATGATGACCGCTTGAGGCTCACAAAGAAGTGATCACTAAAACTTCCACTGGGACTGGAAGAAATGAACAAAAAAAAAAAAAAAGAGAAGCGCGAGCCATTTTCTCTGGACTCTTATTTTACATTTTAATGTATTTCATTTGTCATGTTCTCTTCTCCTGGGCCCTGATGTGTCACTGGCTACACTAGACTAAGTAATTATCTAACACGGCATTTTACAATCGACGCCCATAAAAAGGTCAAAATCTAAAGCTGCTGTATGAATTGTGCAGGGGGACAGGGCGCCTACAGCAATAAAATGTCTGGTGGGGGGGGGGACGCACATTATCACGTGTAGAGAAAGCTATTAAATCACAGCTAAATACGCGTTGACTCGCTGGTCTAGAAATATTTAATCACCGTTTAAGACACATTTTAATTCAGGTAAAGACACAGTTAATCTCTTAAAGACACATATAATCACTGGTAAAGACACAACTGAAGATTTGTTGAGACTCAAACGTTTTCAAAGTCACAGATAAACAATGGTAGAGACACACACGAGGACTTTTACAATATTCAACACTTGCAGACACAGATGAACAGTGATAGAGAAACATACAACACTTCAAGACACAGATGAACAGTGGTAGAGAAACATACAACACTTGCAGACACAGATAACAGTGGCAGAGAAACATACAACACTTGCAGACACAGATGAACAGTGGTAGAGAAATCCGTGATCATCAATAGAGATGAAACACATAAACACAAGTTGAAACACAGCTAAGCACTGTAATGAACACATCTGAACACTATTATAAAGGTAAACACTCTATTCTAGTACGATATAGTAGTTAATAAAGTAGGTCATTAACTATTTGTAGTAGGTTTCAACAAAATAAATAAAAACAATAAAAATCTTTTGTAAAAAAAAAAAGTTTATCAAAGGTAAAGAACCTTAAGTAAACTTCCTTTCTCAATTAAAAAACATTAATTAGCACTTTTTGCGTAACTTTTTGTTCATTGATTCAAGTATTGTCAGCGACTAGGAATAATTGCGCACAATTTCAAGTTGAACCGAGACTGGGAAGTGGGAGCGTGTAGACAACAAGTAATACTAGACACCAAGAACAACAACCTTAACAGCGATACCTTGCAATGAGGAGCAGTTTCACCCTTTTCGATACCAAACAAAAACAATACATTGACAATAATTATTTAACTAATTGGTCCATTTTTCTAATTAATTCATGTTCTGTTAGGTACAATAAATAATTGTGTAAAATTTCAACTTAATCCGAGAACGGGTGTGGGAGAATTAACATGTAGCAGACATTCGACCAGACAAAGTGAGTTGATATTAAACTGTGTAACAAGGATCAACTTTCGTGGGAAGTTCAGGAAGTACAGTGTTGATTGGGGCGGACACCATAAGCAAATAGCGCAGAGTCACACCAGTGACGCTTCTGCTCCCACTAGTAGACTTAGCAAAGGTTGTGACAATCTTATCATCTTATCTTATCTTGTGTTTGAAAAGTCAAATAGGCCATCCATTTAGTGCTTTTAACACGTCACTGCACTGGTACAACTCACTGTAGAAAGAAAGTGTACACTTATAATAGAGAGCTATGCTTCAATCAGAGTGCACCCACTAAGTTTGACTTCAGCTAATATGTGGCTCTTAGCAGTGATTTGAATGGACAAAGTGACGTTTCATTTCAACACAATAGAGAACCGGATTAATAGCGTAGGGCCTTTAAGTGGTTAACAAAAACACGCACACTAGAAATGAGAGACTAGGTGGTAGCCAACAGATATTACCGCCCATAATTATATTTCTTGTCTCCCTTTAGCTGCCTTTATTTATGACTTTGTGCCACCAAGGGACATGAATCATAACAAAGGGAAACTACTCAAATACATGCATTTTGAGTTATTGATCACAGGGGCGAGTCAGACAGTTTGGGCACTGAGCTGTAGTTTACGATGGTCTCATTGACAGGGTCAAGTGTCCAGCGCTTTGAATGGCAGGGTCAGTAGACCGGAGGACTGAATAGTAGGCTTGTACATTTCCTGTCGTTTAAGTAGAGGTCATTTCTTCGATTAATTCAGAGGTCAACAAGTTGGAGTGTACGAAGTATAGAGACATTTAATTTTAAACTGGCCGTAGATCTTGACAAATATTTAGTTATGGATTATTACTATACTCTTGGATTTGAAGAGAATTCTTTGTTCGAACTAAAATTAATAAAAAACTAGAGGAACTTATAAAACTGTGATTTAAAAATGTATGTCATTGTTCACTCTTTTAAAAACTAATTTTATTAATAATTTTAAAATGCCTCCTTTTTTTTTGGCTGTTGACTTTACGGTAATTTGATAGTTCTTCGCAAACCTAGCCACGTGACTGGATTCTAATACATTAACATTCAAATAGTATAAGGGGAAATAACTCAATAAAATTCAATAATCTACTCATAAATACAAAGATTAGAATCCATTGTGTTTACATTTAAATGAATTAGGAAAATAATTCCAACTGACACAAGTTATCCTATTAAAGGAAGAGCTTTATTCACCAATGGAAAGGAAATTAGATCCACCTGACCTCGGTCACGTGACGTGATCGTACAGAATACACATTAGGAAATAACAGAAATTTGAACAAACAATTTCTAAGGACATAATGTCTAACGGATGGAGCCCTGGGGACATTGCGCATGCTATATTAGAATTCAAACTGGTTGAACAAGAATGCTGAATAAATAATGGCACAATAAAAACAAAATGATTCATTAGATAATAACATTTTGATGAGAACGATTTGAACAAAAAATGACAAGTGGGTCTGAAGGTGAATGTGTGTTTAACCAAGATCCTCCACTACGAATGAGCATCGGCCATCCGCTGTCATGTTTGCAGTCAACTCCAAGAAGTTGCTCAACTATTTTTTAAATTCTTAGAATGTGTGATGAGTAGAATATTGTAAATATCAACAAATAGACTTGACTCTGACTCAAAGACAAATCTAGCAATTAGAGAATAAATATTGTAAATCAAGCAAAATATAATTAAAAAAAAAGAAAATGCTTTAAAAAAAATAAAGCTTATATCGAGTAAAATTGCATCAATTATTTTGAATCAATCATGTAATTAATCTTAAAGATCTTGACGAACAATGATAAGCTTGTTAAGCGCAACTTTCATACTTATAGAACGCTAAATTGGCAATGGTCCAACCACTTTTGTGGTACCAGTTTGAGAGAGGGGGGGCGGGAGGGGGTATCAGGGAGAAAGTTTCCATGCTGCCATTTCGAAAGCAATTTTTTTTTTTTTAAAGTTGCTTGAGTCTGAATTCAAACTCGAGTTCTCGAGCCTCCATGATATCGAGCCGACGCATTAGCCACTGAGCTATTCAAGTACTTATAAAAACAGAAGGTTTATTAGTGTAAAAAGGCTAGTTAAACATTTTTAGCGAACGATCTAATTCTCAATACTAAGTTTATCTCCCCCTAGCTTAGTACGTTTCTATATTAAACAAATTCAAGTCCCCCCTGTGTGTGAAACAAGTTGGACTACTATACTCTTTGAGTGTACCTCATAATTCGTAATACACGCCCTTCTGGACAGTATAAAAGTCACGGCAGCCCAACAAGTGACAAGAGACAAAAGTAGTCTCTCTGTGTTGATATGTTGCATTCAGTGACACGTTGAATGACGTTACTAGGATGATACAGATCTCTTTTATTCAAATAATGCACGAACTATTGGAAACACAATAAAGTGGAATTCTGTGACTGATTTAATTCTGTGACTGATTTAATTCTGTGACTGATTTAATTCTGTGACTGATTTAATTCTGTGACTGATTTAATTCTGTGACTGATTTAATTCTGTGACTGATTTAATTCTGTGACTGATTTAATTCTGTGACTGATTTAATTCTGTGACTGATTTAATTCTGTGACTGATTTAATTCTGTGACTGATTTAATTCTGTGACTGATTTAATTCTGTTTATTTTAGCTGAGATTTTAATGTTAAACTATCACTTGCCCCAGAGCAGCCAAGGAGGATTTTGAGTTTAACCACCCTCTAGATGGTTTTGAGTTGAAAACCACTTCTTCAATATTATTCTAAAGCAAAATACTGTCACCCAATTCTATGAGCATAGTTAAAGGGGTTTTGAATTTGTTTAAAAACCCATTCAGAGATTTTTAGTTTAAAACCCCCAACAAATGGTTTTGACGATAAAACCTCTCGTTTTGATAAAAAGTCTAAAGCTAACTCTAGTCACCAAATTCCGTGAGCGTAGCCAAGTGGGGTTACAAATTAGTTTATTGCACTGTATAGCAGATTTGGTTTTTAAAGGAACATTTTTTAGTAGCAGGATAATGCACTGTAGATAGTTCAGAATATGCATTTTTTAAATGACCAGAAACAGTGCTTGGCGCCGGGGTACGCCATTATTACGCACACGCACACACAGACACACACACACATACACGTATATGGCCCCGGGCGGGGGGAGAAAAAAATCCACCCACTCGAAAAAAACCTTGCTACGCCCATACAACGGATACGCCAAACATAGATGGGTACAATGGATGATGTATTGGCGAAATAATGTTTATCTTTTATAGTCGTGTCCTTGTCAAGGTTTCAATATGTGTTCAACTTACTTCCACTGATATCCTTCCGCGACGTTCATATATAGCATGGGGGGGGGGGGGGGTTGAGGGTGGATTTTGTCTCCCCACCCGTTCAAAAAAGATTATATATATATGTGTGTGTGTACGTGTGTGTACATAATTAATCTTTATTACATTCTGACCCTTCATTCTTTCGGAAGACGTTTATTGTGTCCTGGCCTAGAGTAGGCTTTTCCTGGAGTTAGTTGAAAAATTGTAGAATCCCAGCCCTTGCCAGCAAGGGGTTCTGGATGCATATTCTGAGGCATCTACAGTGCATTTTCTTGCTATTAAAACGTTTTATTTCAAAAACCTAATGTGCTATTCTTACTGACTTAGATCCTCCCGCGCCGTTCGGCGCATCGGGCGGCAAGCTGTTTTCACAAAAACGTATCACTGGCAATGTCTGAAGCCTCTTGCCACCTGCTCTGACGACCTCCATGAAAGTGTGGCGCCAACTTGTACTAGGATGTCCCTATTTGCGCTTTCCTAGTAATAGCCTCCATGTCATCGCAACTCTTATTATGCGTAATTCATTTTGTCGGAGAACATATCCCGAATACCTCATGCGACGTTCTTTTACAACCTTACTAAGGGTTCGACTCCCTGTTCGTCCTAAATTTTCCTTGATTGATATCTATAAATGACTCCTAAAATCCATCTTAGCCATCTTTGTTGAGCCACATTAATTTTTTTTTCAATTTCAGCAGATGACTATGCACTGCACTTTATTAACTGCACTTTATAAACCTCTCTTGGCTACGCTCTTGGAATTAAATGACTGTAGTTTGATTTAGATTTTATATCGAAAAGGAAAGTTTTATCATCTAAATCATCTGTTGGGGGGTTTTAAACCCCAAAAAAAATCTGGAATTGTTTTTTATATAATTCAAAACCCATTTAGCTACGCTCATAGAATTGGGTGACTGTTATTTGCTTTAGAATACTATTGAAGAAAGAGGTTTTCAACCTCAAAACTCTCTTTAGGGGGATTTTAAACTCAAAACCATCTTGAAGGGTTTTTAGATTAAAAAAAAAAGCCATCCGGAGGAGGGGGATTCAAACTCAAAACCCTCCATTGGCTTGGCTACGCTCAAAGAATTTTAGTGTGTAATTTGCTTCTTTTATATTGGAGAGGTATTTTTTTAGCTTCAAACCCCGCTGAGTGGGGGGGGGGGGGGAGTTTAAACTCAAAACGCCGTTGGTTACGCACATAGATTTTAGAATGTGTAATTTGCTTTTTTTAAAATATTGACGAGGTATTTTTTAGCTTTAAACCCCGCTGAAGGGGGTTTAAACTCAAAACCCCTTTGGCTACGCCCAACGCATTTTGAGTGCGTAGTTGTTTTTTTTTAAATATTGAATAGGTATTTTTTGCATCAAACCCCGCTGAAGGGGGTTATCGTAAATATCGGAGGGGCAAGTGATGGTTTAGTATTAAAATCTCACCTAAAACAAACAAAATCAAAGAAAAGAATAGTCATTAGACTCCGATCCTCCCCCCTTGCGGATGATTTCATTTCGGGGGGGGGGAGGGGTTGAACCCGATCCCTCGCTGGCTACTAGATATATATATGTGCAGTAGATATATATATGTGCAGGGCTTTTTTGTGACGGTACGCACCAGTACGCGTAGTGGCACCTTTTTCAATGTTGGGAAAAAATTATAACTTTTCTTGTATTTTAACATTTATTATTTATATATTAGTAGTTAAAAGTGAGGCTAATCATCACTGAGTACCGGCACCTATTTTTACACAAACGTATATAACTAAAATAAAATCTCATTTAAACGCGTGATAATAGAGTTTTTAATGTGTATTTTTTATTAAGTCTATATTTAGACATTACATCTATGTATTAGAAATGATCTTATATTTTTGTCAGGAGCTGTATTCACAAAGTCAATAATTGACCACTAGATTAAAACTGGACTTTGTCTATTGGCGAAAGAATAAGACAAAGATAGTCCCACTGGGCCCTTGACATCTCCCGCTAGCTGACAACCTTTCGTGCAGACAAAACTGTCTGTCTTCTGTCTGTTCTTTGTCTACATGTCTGTCTGTTTCTTTATCAAGTGACAAGAGCACAGACCTTTTAAATGAAGATGGCGCCATAGGAGCAGACGTGTCGGCCATGTTTAGGCGGGAACTCTATTCACAAACCCGTTGACCGCTGGCCAGAGCTCTTTTCAAACTGTTCTGAAGTTTTTATGATTATTTAATTAGCTAGCTCTGTTGATTGCATCTCTCGATAGAAAATAGAGTCTAGTCTTTGCTTCTACAACTTCTGGGCTCGGCTGTTAAGACAAGTGTTCTGTTTGACATTGTGTGTGTGGCGTTGGTCAGACAATGTCTAGGTCTAGAGAAACGAATCTTTTCCTTGTGTGTACTTTTACCTTTCAATATATTCAGTGAACAAGTGGGTTCTTTCTTCATTCGATGTTCACTTGGAAGTTTAATGTTTAGAGAACTTACACTGACAAGCTTACAAATAAGATCTTGGCCAATGAGTAGGAAAAGTTTTTAGCCTTTATCTTTTGTAAATAAACAAATTGAATTTGAGCCGACATTGATAGAAATCAGTTAAAAACAATATATACTATTAGTTCATTCTGCCAGCTCATGTTCCAAGTTATACTCCTAGACCATACTTCAAGAACAGATTCTAAGTTATACTCCTAGACCATACTCCCAGAACAGATTCCAAGTTATACTCCTAGACCATACTCCCAGAACAGATTCCAAGTTATACTCCTAGACCATACTCCTAGAACAGGTTCCAAGTTATACTCCTAGACCATACTCCCAGAATATATTCCAAGTTATACTCCTAGACCATACTCCCAGAACATATTCCAAGTTATACTCCTAGACCATACTCCCAGAATAGATTCCAAGTTATACTCCTAGACCATACTCCCAGAACAGATTCCAAGTTATACTCCTCGACAATACTCCCAGAATAGATTCCAAGTTATACTCCTAGACCATACTCCCAGAATAGATTCCAAGTTATACTCAAACATGATTAACTTGAACGTATTGTTTATAGTTTGATCTGAATGTATTGTCTCTAGGTTGATCTGAATGTATTGTACATAGGTTGATCTGAATGTATTGTCTGTAGGTTAATCTGAATGACATTGACAATGTTTATCTGTTCTGTTGGACATTAAATATATAGCAAAGGTCAACTTTTACTTGTGTAAAAGAAACAAGGCTACCAATAAAACATGTACATAAAACATGAACTATCATTTGCTTTGAGAAGTATCCCTGACGCTAAACCTCAAGTTGAAGCAGGACTTGCTTGTGAACATCTGAGTCACCACAAGCTGCAATGTTTATGTATGGGACTTAAGTTTGTTCAGACTCTAGGGATTTACTCCCAAAATGTTTGTCTCTAGGGAAATCTGAACATAACATGAATTGTCGAATGAACAGTCGAGTTTAGAACTTGTCTAGTTTTATCAAGTCACGTGCCTTTCAAACTATATGCGAATGGATAAAATGCTTGAGTTGAGGAAATGTCGAGTGTAGTAGAGTTTTTATGGAACCTCTAACGTCTAGTTCTAGCATCTAGTTTTTCTTGCATGTATATTTCTAGCATCTAGTTTTTCTTGCATGTGTATTTCTAGCATCTAGTTTTTCTTGCATGTGTATTTCTAGCATATGGTTTTTCTTGCATGTATATTTCTAGCATCTAGTTTTTCTTGCATGTATATTTCTACCATCTAGTTTTTCTTGCATGTATATTTCTACCATCTAGTTTTTCTTGCATGTATATTTCTACCATCTAGTTTTTCTTGCATGTATATTTCTACCATCTAGTTTTTCTTGCATGTATATTTCTAGCATCTAGTTTTTCTTGCATATATATTTTAAGTATCTAGTTATTCTTACATATATATTATTACTAACTAATTTTTCGTGCATGTATTTTTCTAGTATGTATTTTTCTGTTATATATATTTAAATGCATATCGTTTTTCTTTTATTGTTGTTGTTTTTAAATTGCAATAAAGTTTACAATGATTTTTCAACTTTTGAAAAAACAAACAAACTAAATCTTGTAGGTTGACTAAATAAATCTTCTAACGTGACTAAACAAATCTTGTAACGTGACTCAATAAATCTTTTAACGTGACTCAATAAATCTTGTAACGTGACTCAATAAATCTTGTAACGTGACTCAATAAATTTTGTAACGTGACACAATAAATCTTGTCACGTGACTCAATAAATCTTGTAACGTGACTCAATAAATCTTGTAACGTGACTCAATAAATCTTGTAACGTGACTCAATAAATCTTGTAACGTGACTCAATAAACCTTGTAACGTGACTCAATAAATCTTGTAACGTGACACAATAAATCTTGTCACGTGACTCAATAAATCTTGTAACGTGACTCAATAAATCTTGTAACGTGACTCAATAAATCTTGTAACGTGACTCAATAAATCTTGTAACGTGACTCAATAAATCTTGTAACGTGACTCAATAAATCTTGTAACGTGACTCAATAAAACTGTCGGAATCCTGTCGCACACGTTGTGAGCTCGTGTCCCTGTAATGTTGAACAAACTTTCGTATACTCCTGTAGATCTGCTCTATCTGGCTGCTGCTGAACAAGTTTTGTCAATGTTTTGTGTTGGCCATTTCTTGAGTCCTCAAGCTGCAGCCTCCCTGTGCAGACCCCAGGGAGACAATGTGGCTCTCTGAATCATGTGTGTTAATCATTTCAATTGTAAAATTATTGACTCCTCGTGGGCGCCCGTACATCGACGACATTAGCGCCACCAAACGGACAGTTTCGATTGCTGTGTTCTGTGGTCCCAAGAGATCGACATTTTGCTGCAGTCTCTATGTTGGTGTGCAGATCAACAAGATGTCTCCTAGAAGTCTATTCCATACATAGATGTTTTTACTTTTTAAAACTTTTAGACAAAGTTAGCTTATTTACTTCTACAGGAGAGTTCTTCATCAATAGAATAGCCTTGAAATAGTATCAATGTATGAATACGACGATCAACAGATCAAAATTAATATAAACATGGCGGTATGTAAATTATAAGTAAATAAATGAATAAATAAATAAATATATGTATATCTATATATAGCTGGAATATGTCATCAAGGCAAATACAACTACTAAGAAAGAAAACACTTGACTATAAATTAATTTAAAAGCTGATCAAACGTTCTGTTGCGATAATCGTGATAAAACAAGTGAATTTATTAAATTAATCAAGGCTTCAGTGCAATTCATTTTTTGCCTGAAATATTGACAGATATTTTGCCATAGACAAAAAGTGCTTGTACCCGTATGTAATAAAACTCGAATGATAGACAATTCTAAAAGGTCGCTACGTCTGAGAAACTTAAACACAATAATTGACAGCCTAGGACTTGCACACTTTTGTCATGAACTATTTTGTGAGTTATGTTTGAAACGTTCATTTGATCTTGCTTTGATTTTCTTGACTCCTTCGTAAAGCTTTTTCTCTTTTATTGTGTTCCTAGGAGTTTGAAAGTGTCTGGTAAGTGGGGGGGGGGGGCGTTCTTAACATAAGATCATTTATTAGAAAACAAAACCAAGGAAAAGTCGGAAAACGCACTAAAAACGCGTTCAAGTATTTAGTAGCCTTTCATTATACAAGACATTTAATGGGAACATCATTCTCTTGATTTTGTACTTGTAGTAAAGAACAAACAAATAACAATATTTAATAAAGAGCCGACTCAAAGACTACAGACACACACACACACACACAGTTTTATTCGTAACAATTCCCGTTGTTCATTTTTTTTTGTTCACTCAGTTATATTTAATTTATAAATATCTTTCTAAAACATTTTCTACCTTGGCAAAGAATCAAATCATTTTCTATTTTGCACAAAATCGCCACGTCATTTATAGAATGCCTGAACTTGGCCAAAGGCCGATACTAAATAACAGATTGTGTATTTCAGTTTTACGACGATTATTATCACTAAATGATGTCAACATTTATACACAACAACCTTTTAAAGTCATTTCTGCTGATTCAAAAACATTTAATTTAAAACCATTAAACTTTTTAAAAATTCGGGTACTTAATTTGCTTCACTCTCCCACACAAACATACAGACTCAGTCACACAAAACGCACACACACACACACATACAGACTCAGTCGCATGCATGGACAAAAACCAAAAGTTCAATCACCAATTTGTTAAGAATGTGATGACATTTGAATTCCACCATCATCATGATGTCTTAACTATTTCTTGATGGAGAGTCTAGAGCCGTGATGCCCTGATAACTAGGTAGACATGATGGGACAGTCTAGAGATGTGATGCCCTGATAACTAGATAGACATGATGGGACAGTCTAGAGTCGTGAAGACCTGATAACTGGATAGACATGATGGGACAGTCTAGAACCGTGAAGCCTTGATAACTAGGTAGACATGATGGGACAGTCTAGAGATGTGAAGTCCTGATAACTAGATAGACATGATGGGACAGTCTAGAGATGTGATGCCCTGATAACTAGATAGACATGATGGGACAGTCTAGAGTCGTGAAGACCTGATAACTGGATAGACATGATGGGACAGTCTAGAACCGTGAAGCCTTGATAACTAGGTAGACATGATGGGACAGTCTAGAGATGTGAAGTCCTGATAACTAGATAGACATGATGGGACAGTCTAGAGATGTGAAGTCCTGAAAACTGGATAGACATGAGTGGACAGTCTAGAGATGTGAATTCCTGATAACTGGATAGACATGAGTGGACAGTCTAGAGATGTGAAGTCCTGATAACTGGATAGACATGAGTGGACAGTCTAGAGATGTGAATTCCTGATAACTGGATAGACACGATGGGACAGTCTAGAGCCGTGATGCCCTGATAACTAGGTAGACATAATGGGACAGTCTAGAGCCGTGAAGTCCTGATAAATAGATAGACATGATGGGACAGTCTAGAGATGTGAAGCCCTGATAACTAGTTAGACATGATGGGACAGTCTAGAGATGTGAAGCCCTGATAACTAGGTGGACATGATGGGACAGTCTATAGATGTGATGTCCTGATAACTAGATAGACATGATGGGACAGTCTAGAGATGTGAAGTCCTGATAACTAGGTAGACACGATGGGACAGTCTAGAGCCGTGAAGCCCTGATAACTAGATAGACATGATGGGACAGTCTAGAGATGTGAAGTCCTGATAACTAGGTAGACACGATGGGACAGTCTAGAGCCGTGAAGCCCTGATAACTAGATAGACATGATGGGACAGTCTAGAGATGTGATGTCCTGATAACTGGATAAACTTTTCGTTGAAATTGTGTCTATATCAAAATTTTTGTTCTTGAATGTAGATCTACCAGTGGCCGTCTCCATTAGGACTAAAATAGAAAGATTTAAAAACTCCTTTATTTCACTTTCGGTCAGAGTGTTACAAGGTCATCTGTCGCTGGGTGTGAGTGTGTATTGATTCGTAAATTAATGTTGTTCTTATTTGCGTCTATATTGTTATTGTTACAGTAGTTACGCTGAAGTATTCAATTGCAGTCAAACTGAATTTCCATTTGATTGGTCTAATTAAAATTATCTTATCTTATCTTACCTTTAGACCAGTTTCTATAACATCTCTAAGCCAAAAGTCTAAGCTCCAATCTTGCACTGAATGAAATGTTGACTTCAATTCAAATGTTGACTTTAATTGAAATGTTGACTTTAATTGAAATGTTGACTTTAATTGAAATGTTGACTTTAATTGAAATGTTGACTTTAATTGAAATGTTGACTTTAATTGAAATGTTGACTTTAATTCAAATGTTGACTTTAATTCAAATGTTGACTTTAATTCAAATGTTGACTTTAATTGAAATGTTGACTTTAATTGAAATGTTGACTTTAATTCAAATGTTGACTTCAATTCAAATGTTGACTTCAATTCAAATGTTGACTTCAATTCAAATGTTGACTTAAAGTTTTCTTGACATCGCCATCTTTTTGATCGTTACTTTTGTGAGCTCGCCCTGTAGTTCATGTTCCAGTGTTTGAGTTTAGGTTTTTTGTTTTCAATGTTTCTGTGTAGGTGACTATCTGTGTGTGTATAAGTGACTATCTGTGTGTGTATATATGTGACTGCGAGTGTGTGTAGTTCCGTTGAAGATCTGCTTTTGTGTCTATTTGCGTGATACACTCCGTCAAATGTTCTATTCACTATTTTGAAAAAAAAATGCATAAAGTTGTTCTAATATTTAGTACATGGATATTTGATGTGCTAACAAAGCATGTCCTCCTGTATACATTGTTCGTACTATTAGCATGGATTCTAATCATGGATAGAAATTGTATGAAACATTTCTATTTTCTTCTTCTAAAACTTATACAATTAAACATTTTTTTCTGAATATGGAACATAAATGTGTATTTGTAAAAAAATTAGGTCAAGTAACTCTTTTTTTGTTTGTTCAGTAAGTGCTCATCTTTGTGCGTTACTTCACGGCTACATTTGTACTACTTATCTCCCCTTGAATGTCTTTCCCTTTGCTTATCCCATTTGTGTGCTGAACAATTTTCTCCCTTGAAATTTGAAATAATAAAACATCAATTTGATCCTTGGAGGACATAATGTATTGAAATCAATTGGAGAACTTGTTTCTCCATTCAGACGTCCACAGATTTCATTACGAAATTGCTCTCCCTTTTAATATCCAAGATGGCGTTAGACCGCGCTTGGGGGCGCTATCTCATGACATCTGCACAGTCCAAACGCCCCACGGAAAGATACCACTTGACCCCTCCCTCGTGTCCCAAATACGTAGAGAAAAGAAAAAAAGAGTGAAACAGTCCAATGAGATGTCTGATGAATTAATGAAGCTGTTGGTATCAAAGTGTTGGCTTGAAGTCTTGCTCCATTTCCTACATAATTACATTAACTCCAAGTGGCCTAATGCTAGATTTATGACTAACATTTTGGCTGATACTAAACAACTCGAAACGTTGGCAACTCCAATGTAGAATAGTGTAAATAGCTAGCAATGGAGATGAATGGTTTATTTAAGTAAGACTGACAAGCTAGCCATTTTCCATTCTAGTCTGGATCAATGTACTTTGGCAATTCGTATTGTAGCTGGAGCCATCAAGAGAAGACTTTAATGAATGGTAGCTGGAGCAATCAGGAGGAGATTTTAGAGACATGCAGCTGGAGCCATCAGGACGATAATTCAGTGACATGCAGCTGGAGCCATCAAAATGTTACTTTAGTGACATGCACCTGGAGCCATCAAAATGTTACTTTAGTGACCTGCAGCTAGAGCCATCAAAATGTTACTTAAGTGACATGCAGCTGGAGCCATCAAAATATTACTTTAGTGACATGCAGCTGGAGCCTTCAAAATGTTGCTTTAGTGACATGCAGATGGAGCCATCAAAATGTTACTTTAGTGACATGCAGCTGGAGCCATCAAAATGTTACTTTAGTGACATGCAGCTGGAGCCACCAGGAGTAGACTTTAGTGACATGTGTCTGAATGTTTAAGACTTGAAAGACTCTATTGTGAGACATTTTTCGAACCTAACCCATGTCTCTAGTACCTCTTCTCTTAGTTCCCATGAAAATCCAAAGATTAAAAAGAAAATAATCGGCTTTCACACTGTACTACACAAACACGCTTCAGATAGTTTCTCTTTCAAGTAAAGAAACAGGGAGAGAGAGAGAGAGACAGAGAGAAAATGTATGAGAGAGAGCATGGGCATCCGCAGGAATTTTTGCATGGGGGTGCAAGCTGCCACCATTGGCTCAAAGTCGTAGCTTCAACTTTCTTGTCTTAATGTTTAAAAAAAGAACTGCCACCATTCGGGCCCTCATATATAATCGATATTTAGTGCAATGTAAATGCTTCTTTTTCATTAAATAAAAAAATAAGAACCTAAAAACGTGAACAAAGTATTCACTCTACGTGCTTCCCTACGTTCGATCAAACAAAAACTGCAAACGTTGACTTTGGCTGCCGAAACTGTCAATAACTTTACTAATTAATGCATTGCTTTTCGTCGCGATGGACAAGCTGGCGATGAACACTTATCGCGCAGTTCTGATATTCTTATTTGCATTGCAGCTTTTAGGATGAAAACAAAACAAGTTAAACTGACCAATAGTATTGCTCGAAAAGCGAGACGTAATGAAGCAACTTTAGAATCAAGATATGTAACGTAAAGCCGTGTTCGGTAGTAACTCCCAAAATCCAAACAGGTGTTGTTTTTTTCTCAGTGTGTCTGTCGACAGCGAATTCTCGGCAGCAGCAACTCAATATCCGGGTATCAGGTTTTTCTGCCAGCAGTCTCTCCTTCCTCAAGATGACATCACTGACATGTTTCTCAGGATGGTTAAGTTGTTTTTGATTATGTCATTAAGGATGTGCTGTTGAGTGGCCACTATGTTAACTTGGAAAGACTGCAACACCGTGGAAACTGGTTCAAGAACAGATGACTTATTAACGACAATGAAAAGACAAATCAGAAACAAGAGGAGAAGACATTTACTACACATGTCTGCAGTTTGTTTGGTTTCACTTGCAGTCGTTATTTTAAGATCCGCCAAACAGTCCAAGATCTCAAAGTTAAGACTTAAATCTCGAATGGATTCGTTTATATATATACTAGTCGACCGTGGGCATAGCATACGCCGCTATTTTGCAGGGCCGGTCTTAGGCCACTGCAACCTATGTGACCGAAGGATCCGCACTTTCATGGAACCCGCGCTAATTCAAGGTGTATAAATTATTAAATTAAACCATTTTATAACTTAAAACAGATTTCCCGCGCACTCCTGTCAATTTACCAGGAGCTCCTGGAAATCTCCCGAAATTGCAAAATATACGGAAATGAATAGAAAAAAAATTGTCATTTTGGGGTGTTATTAAATATGGAAAACGTCAATCCTAAGCGCTATTAATAAAAGCGACATTATGCATAAGCCGTAATTGTGTAATCAGGTGAAAGAAGCTTCTCGCGCCTCAAACTAATGAAGAATTACTTGATGTCAACAATTCTCAAAGATAGGTTGAAACATCTGGTAATTCTTGCTATTGAGCGGGATCTATGTGGGAAACAGAATTATTATGATATACTGTATGACTTTGCTACACGCAAGGCTCGTAAAGTAATTATGTACGTAGTAAAGAATGAATAAAATGCATAGACGAATTTATTTTCTAATACAAACTCTTAAATTTGACTTATTGTTTGCTTCCCTACCCAAATTTGGCCCCGCGAAATCCGTTTCGAATGGGGCCCCACAATGTATAAGTCCGGCCCTGCTATTTAGTGTTTGCAAAATGTTTCACATGTTTCGGATGTTCCTCCAGAGTTAACGATAGTTTACTTCCTAGTCCAAACCTCCCGCATGGGATGGGAGCGGGCAGGGTTTGACAGTCCAGCGCGCAGCCATCCGTAGCGAGCTGTGAAAACGTGTTCTCCCCCCCACCCTTTTTTTTCGTGGGGTAACTATCCGCAGAAATAAGAGGGTGATCTTTGCTTTACTTCTTGTTTGACCTGATTAGGGAAGAAGAGAATTATATATATAGATAGTGATCAAAGGTGAGCGCATTTTTCATTTCCTATGGACTCGAAGATGACTGTAAAGTCCAATCCTCGATTTAAAAAGCCGGCCGCATACGTGGCATGGGTGGGTTTGGTCAGTTGCAGATGTGCTTGCTTCTTCTCTCAACTTTTAGTTGGTTCGTCGCTCTTTCACCCTGGCCACTCTTCTTGCTTCAAATCTCGAGACTCCAAGACTCACAGCGTCACGCCATGAGGTGCAATCAAGAGCTAGTACTTCTCAGCTGTGAAAGTCGATATCTAACTCCTTAAGGAGCTCTTGAGAGTGTCTTTATAGCGCTTGTATTGACCTCCCTGAGAAAGCTTTCCTGCACACTTCCCGTAAAGAAATCGTTTGGGAAGGCGATCGTCTGGCATGCGGACTACATGTCCCGCTCATCGAAGTTGGAACCTTTTCACCGTCGTATTGATTCGTACTTTTTCAGTTGATTGTGTCTCATACAAAAGAGGTAAATTTAGCACCAACGCTATCGCTAGGGACAGTTACGGAAGAAGAATACTAGCCGGGCAGCCTTGGCCGAATAGTTTGTCCATGTCTAGACTGTACAATGACGTTAGACACATGCAGTGCGTCTCTCTGAACCACAGGAACTAAACCAATGAAGTCGAATACAATCGCAATTAACAAACCGAACACTTAAAGACATCTGCTCAGTGCCTGAGATATCTACAATTTCTTCAGTAAAATACTCAACAAATGCAGTTTATTCCATTATGTAATTTTTTTTGTGTTTTTGTGTTTCTTGCTGCTGCCAGTGTTCCGTTGATCCAAATCGACGTTTTGACTTGAACGTTGGCATGTGAAGAACTTTCTTGTATTTATAGTTTTGTAAACTGGTGGGGGTGTTTCACCTGCTATTTTATCGAGCGCTGACACTGACCTCAAGACGTTAAAAAAACTAGAACATTTATCACATCGAAAGATACTTGGCAAGGATTTCTCCTCCAAGGCAAAAAAATATTCTAGACCCGAACTAAATATTATAAAAAGTAATTGTGGCAGTTTACGTCTCGAGACGATTTTTTCCCAATGCAACTTCTTGTGTGACGTAAGAGGCCAATCCTTTGTACTTTCACCCTTCTTTCTACTACTGTTGTGTATGGCATCTGCAATCCAGGACCTTTCCTTTAATGTTCGCTCTTCATATAGATCTATCCAGTGTCACTTTCTCCCCAGCTGTTAGTGTCGATTTTGAAAAGCTTTATGTCGCTTTGCATTCATCAGTGTATCTTAGAAATGGACGACCAGCGGATCTCCTGCCTTCTTTTTAGTCACCATACAGAATGTGGCATTCATAATAACTAAATGTATGTGCAAATAAAAACAAATCGTCACGACTAACATGCTATAGAATATTTGACACCCTTTATAGTGCAAAGAATTTGCTTATTCTAGTTACACTAATAGCATATCTTTACAACTGCACTTCAGTGTCTAATACACTACATTTCAAATCACTCCAACATGGAACCAGCAGAAACCTAGTCACTGATCTAATACACTACCTTTCCCATTTCAAATCACTCCGACATGGAACCAGCAGAAACCTAGTCACTGATCTAATACACTACCTTTCCCATTTCAAATCACTCCGACATGGAACCAGCAGAAACCTAGTCACTGATCTAATACGCTACCTTTCCCATTTCAAATCACTCCGACATGGAACCAGCAGAAACCTAGTCACTGATCTAATACAATACATTTCAACTCACTCCAACATGGAACCAGCAGAAACAAGTCACTGATCTAATACACTACATTTCAAATCACTCCAACATGGAACCAGCAGAAACCTAGTCACTGATCTAATACACTACATTTCAAATCACTCCAACATGGAACCAGTAGAAACCTAGTCACTGATCTAATACACTACATTTCAAATCACTCCAACATGGAACCAGCAGAAACCTAGTCACTGATCTAATACACTACCTTTCCCATTTCAAATCACTCCAACATGGAACCAGCAGAAACCTAGTCACTGATCTAATACAATACATTTCAAATCACTCCAACATGGAACCAGCAGAAACCTAGTCACTGATCTAATACACTACATTTCAAATCACTCCAACATGGAACCAGCAGAAACCTAGTCACTGATCTAATACAATAGATTTCAAATCACTCCAACATGGAACCAGCTGAAACCTAGTCACTGATCTAATACACTACATTTCAAATCACTCCAACATGGAACCAGCAGAAACCTAGTCACTGATCTAATACACTACATTTCAAATCACTCCAACATGGAACCAGCAGATGTTAGATCTAGATGTGGATATAGACTAAATTAGAACTTAAGGTCTCGTGTTAGATCTAGATGTGGATATAGACTAAATTAGAACTTAAGGTCTCGTGTTAGATCTAGATGTGGATATAGATTAAATTAGATCTTAAGGTCTCGTGTTAGATATAGATGTGGATATAGACTAAATTAGAACTTAAGGTCTCGTGTTAGATCTAGATGTCCATATAATGAACATTTCAGTACATAATCGCATACGTATATCTTAATCGCTGGCTGAATAAAAAAAAAAGCGTAAGTTTTAGCAGCTGACAGTGTCACGGGCTTTCTACTTTGTGTAGAGAATTAGGTCGTTTCTTAAAAGTTTGAAAATAACAATATAAAACGTTCTATTGTCATTAGCACTTGGCTGGTGCAGTGGTTAGTGTATTGGCTTGAGCTCTCAAGTTCGAATTCAAGTCGTACAACTTATTTGTAAAAAAATTTTAAAGGCGATCACGGCAACATTAAGACAGATACTTCCTTCTTTACCCGCTCCACTTTCCCAACTGGTCCAGTCACGTGATAGGATCATAGTGTAGTGAGAAAGCTAAAAGTATGACATTGCGCTAACCGCTAAACAAAAACAATTAGTCAACATATTTTTAATCGCACAGATTTATTCTTGTTAGTCTAAATCTAATAGAAATTTAAATATTTGACTGATACAAACAAATTGACACAATTACACTGAAGATAAGATTTGTTGTTTTTTTAATTATTATTTTTTATTTTTCTTGTTGATTTGTAATTAATATTTTAAAAATTCAAATAACGAGGATTTATTTGTGTAAAATGTCTTCAGACTAACAAGCGAAAGTATAGAAAGAAACTTCAAGACATTGGCTGCACTAAGATGTGTCACAATGAAAGAGGGGGGATTAGACTTGACTTCTATCTTAACACGGAGGCAAATTAAAAAATAGCAAGCTTTTTGGTGTATCCGGTGTACATAATAACAGAGGTGCTGATAATCTATGTTTGTTTTAAAAATTCAAAGGTATTTTTTGGGAACTTGTTAGTACTTCAGAATCAACTTTTCTAATCGCTTCCGTTTCTAGTTTTTAATTAGTTGGTCAAGTCAGACATGAAATAGAGTTGGTCAAGTCAGACATGAAATAGAGTTGGTCAAGTCAAACATGAAATAGAGTTGGTCAAGTCAGACATGACATAGAGTTGGTCAAGTCAGACATGACATAGAGTTGGTCAAGTCAGACATGACATAGAGTTGGTCAAGTCAGACATGAAATAGAGTTGGTCAAGTCAGACATGAAATAGAGTTGGTCAAGTCAGACATGAAATAGAGTTGGTCAAGTCAGACATGACATAGAGTTGGTCAAGTCAGACATGACATAGAGTTGGTCAAGTCAGACGTGAAATAGAGTTGGTCAAGTCAGACATGGAATAGAGTTGGTCAAGTCAGACTTGAAATAGAGTTGGTCAAGTCAAACATGAAATAGAGTTGGTCAAGTCAGACATGAAACAGAGTTGGTCACGTCAGACATGATATAGACATTGTTTAGTTTCACAAAAAAATCTTCAATACAAACACACAGAATTTATAGATTTCAAAACGTCTAAGTCACCGGAATGTAGGTAGCGTGAATATAGCGTGGATAAACTGTGGATAAACTGTCGATATACTCTGAATATATTGTTGATTTTGTTGATATAGCGTGGAAGTAGCGTGAATATAGCGTGGATAGAGCATGAAAGTAGCGTGGCTATATTGTTGATGTTGATATAGGGTGGCTATAGCGTGAATCTGAGCTTTTGTTCATGTCCATGAAATGACCTTGTCCACTAGAAAACGACCTCTAATTGACACGTGATCTGAATGACACGTTTTCTTGTTTTCAATGTTATTTTAGTTGCTGATTAGTTTTAGTACATTCTTAAGTTTGGTCTATAGAAGAAAGTTTATAGAGTCTCTGTGTGAGCTCATTAGATCATGAAACAGAAAATCAATACATGTCATCTAGATCTCACCAGTATGCAAACATACATACAGAACAGTAACATAGGCAAACAAAAACGCTGTCATACCCACACATAGTCATATTTACACACATATATACGCTGTTATACCCCTACCACACATGCACATATTTATTCACTCTATAACCCACACATTCACACACTCTTACTAACACATACACACATTCACACACTCTTACTAACACATACACACATTTACATTCCTGATCCATACATACTCACTGTCAAATAGCTATACTCTCACTTTCGCACCCAAAATCTCACTCTTAAAACCACACAAGCAAAATCTCACACTAACAACCACACCAACAAAATCTCACACTAACAACCACACCAACAAAATCTCAGACTAACAACCACACCAACAAAATCTCAGACTAACAACCACACTAACAAAATGTGACACTAACAACCACACCAATAAAATCTCACACTAACAATCACACCAACAAAATCTCACACTAACAACCACACCAATAAAATCTGACACTAACAACCACATACACGCCTTCTATTTATGTACACATGTCATCTGTTGAAACTAAACTAGAGTTAGAAAAAAAACCCATTGAACTTAAAACAAACGTTGACATCTACACATATCGAATAAAGTTTTAGTGGCCCGCGAAAGGGGAAAAGACACTATTAGATTTGTGTGGAATGTCTGTCCGTCCCGTTTAGAATTCGTAAACTAGAAAAGATATTGAAAATCCGACATCATGATATTTTAGACCTTTCAAAGTTCTGATGCAACTGTTGCTTTTTTCTTTTCTGAAATATACAAATTTAATTTTTAAAATTAACTAAACAAGCAATTTTTTTTCATAAAAATACACCATTTTTTCAACTTAATAGTAACAAACACAGGAGGCTATTTAGTATGGAGATACCTATTTACCATATTTTTAACACATTTATGCAAACGGTTTAAGATTTTTTATCACAAACATTTTTATTTTACAAATGTATTGCTCAGTTATGTAAGTTCTGTCATACCAACTACTATATTTACACAGAAAAAATCTATTTAATATGCATATAAGTGGAACCTAATTTAAGACAACAATAACTGCAGCAGACTACACTATCAACAACAAACACAACGAGGAATGTATATCTTCTTATTTAAAAAAAAAATGAGGCTTTGAATAAGAGACTGACCCTGACAATTAGATCAATAAGATAATCATTGTATGAAATAAGTTAGGCCAGGCTCATATCTAACGTAGGCCAGGTTTATGTCTAACTTCACCTTCACTTTCATCTATCCTTTGACCTGCTGGACCGTTGGGGCACTACACAAGATCTGTCAACCTTCTTTCTCCATTCTTCTCTGTCATTTGCCTTTGATAGAATTTGATTGTGATCTTCTTTCTGAAAATATTAGCATCTATCTATCTACCCCCAGTTATACATGAAATCTCTATAGACAAGACGCAATAATAAATAAGTGTGTGTTTGAAATAAAAAGGAGACTATACATAATATACAGATAGAAAAACTGAACGTACTCAGACACAAAGATAAAGGCTTATTCGTTGTTCCATATGCTGAGACATTTTTATTCAAATGCTCTTTCTTTCCTAGTGCTAGTAGGGCATGGAAGAGAGTTGCCTGAGTCAGCCAGGAAAAGCAATGACTTAGCAGAGTATAAGTCACTGATTGACATGCATGACGAAATTGACACAGTGATACGCTTAGGACGTAATTATCTTCTCTTTTAAAGTAACGTCCGTAATTTATAAGAAAAGATAAATCATTAGATAATACAAGCTAATTAAACACAAGAAAATAATTAATCGCAGTGAGATCACCACAAACAAATCAAATGTAACAAATAGGTCGAACATAAGACGTGTTACAAAATGTAACAAATAGGTCGAACATAAGACGTGTTACAAAATGTAACAAATAGAGCGAATATAAGACGTGTTACAAAATGTAACAAATAGAGCGAATATAAGACGTGTTACAAAATGTAACAAATAGAGCGAATATAAGACGTGTTACAAAATGTAACAAATAGAGCGAATATAAGACGTGTTACAAAATGTAACAAATAGAGCGAATATAAGACGTGTTACAAAATGTAACAAATAGAGCGAATATAAGACGTGTTACAAAATGTAACAAATAGAGCGAATATAAGACGTGTTACAAAATGTAACAAATAGAGCGAATATAAGACGTGTTACAAAATGTAACAAATAGAGCGAATATAAGACGTGTTACAAAATGTAACAAATAGAGCGAATATAAGACGTGTTACAAAATGTAACAAATAGGTCGAACATAAGACGTGTTACAAAATGTAACAAATAGAGCGAATATAAGACGTGTTACAAAATGTAACAAATAGAGCGAATATAAGACGTGTTACAAAATGTAACAAATAGAGCGAATATAAGACGTGTTACAAAATGTAACAAATAGAGCGAATATAAGACGTGTTACAAAATGTAACAAATAGAGCGAATATAAGACGTGTTACAAAATGTAACAAATAGAGCGAATATAAGACGTGTTACAAAATGTAACAAATAGAGCGAATATAAGACGTGTTACAAAATGTAACAAATAGAGCGAATATAAGACGTGTTACAAAATGTAACAAATAGGTCGAACATAAGACGTGTTACAAAATGTAACAAATAGAGCGAATATAAGACGTGTTACAAAATGTAACAAATAGAGCGAATATAAGACGTGTTACAAAATGTAACAAATAGGTCGAAGATAAGACGTGTTACAAAATGTAACAAATAGGTCGAACATAAGACGTGTTACAAAATGTAACAAATAGAGCGAATATAAGACGTGTCACAAAATGTAACAAATAGAGCGAATATAAGACGTGTTACAAAATGTAACAAATAGAGCGAATATAAGACGTGTTACAAAATGTAACAAATAGAGCGAATATAAGACGTGTTACAAAATGTAACAAATAGAGCGAATATAAGACGTGTTACAAAATGTAACAAATAGAGCGAATATAAGACGTGTTACAAAATGTAACAAATAGAGCGAATATAAGACGTGTTACAAAATGTAACAAATAGGTCGAACATAAGACGTGTTACAAAATGTAACAAATAGAGCGAATATAAGACGTGTTACAAAATGTAACAAATAGAGCGAATATAAGACGTGTTACAAAATGTAACAAATAGGTCGAAGATAAGACGTGTTACAAAATGTAACAAATAGAGCGAATATAAGACGTGTTACAAAATGTAACAAATAGAGCGAATATAAGACGTGTTACAAAATGTAACAAATAGGTCGAACATAAGACGTGTTACAAAATGTAACAAATAGAGCGAATATAAGACGTGTTACAAAATGTAACAAATAGAGCGAATATAAGACGTGTTACAAAATGTAACAAATAGAGCGAATATAAGACGTGTTACAAAATGTAACAAATAGAGCGAATATAAGACGTGTTACAAAATGTAACAAATAGGTCGAACATAAGACGTGTTACAAAATGTAACAAATAGAGCGAATATAAGACGTGTTACAAAATGTAACAAATAGAGCGAATATAAGACGTGTTACAAAATGTAACAAATAGGTCGAACATAAGACGTGTTACAAAATGTAACAAATAGAGCGAATATAAGACGTGTTACAAAATGTAACAAATAGAGCGAATATAAGACGTGTTACAAAATGTAACAAATAGGTCGAACATAAGACGTGTTACAAAATGTAACAAATAGAGCGAATATAAGACGTGTTACAAAATGTAACAAATAGAGCGAATATAAGACGTGTTACAAAATGTAACAAATAGAGCGAATATAAGACGTGTTACAAAATGTAACAAATAGAGCGAATATAAGACGTGTTACAAAATGTAACAAATAGAGCGAATATAAGACGTGTTACAAAATGTAACAAATAGAGCGAATATAAGACGTGTTACAAAATGTAACAAATAGAGCGAATATAAGACGTGTTACAAAATGTAACAAATAGAGCGAATATAAGAAGTGTTACAAAATGTAACAAATAGAGCGAATATAAGACGTGTTACAAAATGTAACAAATAGAGCGAATATAAGACGTGTTACAAAATGTAACAAATAGAGCGAATATAAGAAGTGTTACAAAATGTAACAAATAGAGCGAACATAAGAAGTGTTACAAAATGTTACAAATAGAGCGAATATAAGACGTGTTACAAAATGTAACAAATAGAGCGAATATAAGACGTGTTACAAAATGTAACAAATAGAGCGAATATAAGACGTGTTACAAAATGTAACAAATAGAGCGAATATAAGAAGTGTTACAAAATGTAACAAATAGAGCGAACATAAGAAGTGTTACAAAATGTTACAAATAGAGCGAACATAAGAAGTGTTACAAAATGTTACAAATAGAGCGAATATAAGACGTGTTACAAAATGTAACAAATAGAGCGAATATAAGAAGTGTTACAGCAGCAAGAAATGCGTCAAATGTAAAATGAAAAAAAAAACAACTGAAACACAAACAAAATGTAATCATAATTCTATTAATTAAATGTTTATTTTTGAAATTGATCAATGTTCTGTTAGTGAGAATGAACATTTGTGCAAAGTTTCAACTTGATCGGATATTGGGAAATGGGAGAAATAACATGAATCCAGTTTTGACCAGCCACAGACAGAGGGAGTTGCTTGCTTAAAGAACAGTCACAAATCTACTGTCTTATTTCTTGTGAGTTCAAAGAGACATGGAGTACAATTAAGAGATAGATAGATAGATTGACAGAGAAAGATATATATATATATATATATTGTTATATCTGTTACAAGTGTAGTCTAACAATTTCTCCACTAGCTACATTTTGTGTCACACATTCTGCTGTGTAAACAAATGGAACATGTGCAGTGTCAATTGTAGTTTAATGTTCGTTCTAATAAGAAATAAAAAAAAAGATAACATTGTCCCTTAGATAAACACACATCTTTATAAATCATGAAGTTTCTAGTTTGTATATAGGTTTGAATAGTTTATTTCCTAAGCAGAGTTGGTCATGCAGCTCAGCTTTAACTTGAATGTTACTTGAGTCAAGCTTTGCTTGGCTGTAGCAACTCGAATGTCCAGACCTCTAACTGTCAGGCAGTGAACTACCCAGCGGCAGCCAACATTGACAAGTGTCAAGTCAAGAGTGCTTCAAGTAGCTGGCTTGTGTTTCACTAGTTCCAACCAATAATCTCAGACATAATCCTGTTTCTTTTTTCTTTTTGTTTTCTTTGAAAGACTCCGGACTAGTTGGTGTTCAAAGTTTAATGAAGCAGCTGACAGAATTAACTTCGTTTTATTGAGGACTTTGGTCATTTGATGACATGAGCAAAGGTGGGGCGGGGGTCTGATAAGACCTGATCCGGGGGGCTTTTGTTCCTGAAAACTAAACAAACAGTGTCGTGCGTGCAGATAGGGGGGGGTGCACTAGTTATTCTGAAGTTATAGAATGCGATACGATACGTCATCATGGGGAACAATTAGACCTGTTCCAGAGAGAAAGAAGGAGAAAATAGACGATTGAGAGAGAGAGAGAAAAAGAGAGGTGAGAGAGAGAAAGAGAGAGGAAGAGAGAGAGAGAGAGCGAGAGAAAAAGCGGGACAAGGAGAAGGAAAAATACAGGGAGAAAGAGAGCGAGAGAAAGAGGGGCTTGTATCTATCTATTTATCTAACTATCTATCTACCTAACTATTTCTCTCTCTCCATCTCTCTCTCTATATATCTTTATATACATACATATCTACTTGTTACTTCTTTATATTTTTGCTTATGAAATTAATTCCTGTTCAAGTTGTATTTATGTTCTTGTATTTAAGTATTACTGTGTCTAGTGCTACTGTGTTCTAAGGCTACTGTGTCCTAGTGCTATTATGTCCTAGTATTACTGTGTCCTGGTATTTTTGTCTCCTGTGTTGACAATCAACTGAAATGATTAGAACTCAATGGCTTAAGAGGTCAAGATTTCATCCCATAGTTGATGACGTAGAGGACGTCATTAGGGCTATGCCAGAGGCTATCGAATAGCCACAGTTTGGGTCATCGTTAGAGGGGGCGGAGCTCAGCATTGGTTTCCACGGGGGTCAATTAATTCTCTGTTAAAACAAGTTCTTAGCAATCAGTGCAATTACAGTTCTAGAAAATTGCTAACATGGCGTCTGAAGGGTCAAAGTCGATACCAGAGAGGAGAAATATCCCATACTCTAGCACATCAGAACAGACACAAACACTCACTCCCATTAGACATACAATTTCACATCGAAAAGCGATTCACTCACACATTGACAGTCACACTTGCATGAAGACCTTTCCCCTGAAGCACATATATACCTGAACATGGACATACAATAAGAATAGTCAGTCATATAAACGTTTGATATTATAGACATATAAATGGATAGGAGATGAAAGTGCAGACATACAGATGGATGAGAGATAAAATATATAACACACACACAGAGATGGATGAAAGATAAAATATATGACACACACACACACACACACACACAGAGACAGATGAGAGATAAAATATATGACACACACACAGACCGAAGAGAGATAAAATATATGACACACACACAGAGATGGATAAGAGATAAAATATTTGACACACACACACACAGATGGATGAGAGATAAAATATATGACACACACACACACACAGAGATGGATGAGAGATAAAATATATGGCACACACACAGAGATGGATGAGAGATAAAATATATGGCACACACACAGAGATGGATGAGAGATAAAATATATGACACACACACACAGAGACGGATGAGAGATAAAATATATGACACACACACACAGAGACGGATGAGAGATAAAATATATGACACACACACAGAGAGACGGATGAGAGATAAAATATATGACACACACACACAGAGATGGATGAGAAATAAAATATATGACACACACACAGAGATGGACGAGAGATAAAATATATGACACACACACACAGAGACGGATGAGAGATAAAATATATGACACACATACAGAGATGGATGAGAGATAAAATATATGACACACACACACTGAGATGGATGAGAAATAAAATATATGACACACACACACAGAGATGGATGAGAGATAAAATATATGACACACACACAGAGACGGATGAGAGATAAAATATATGACACACATACAGAGATGGATGAGAGATAAAATATATGACACACACACACAGAGATGGATGAGAAATAAAATATATGACACACACACAGAGATGGACGAGAGATAAAATATATGACTCACACACAGAGATGGATGAGAGATAAAATATATGACTCACACACAGAGATGGATGAGAGATAAAATATATGACACACACACACAGAGATAGAAGAGAGATAAAATATATGACACACACACACAAAGAGATGGATGAGAGATAAAATATATGACACACACACAAAAAAGATGGATGAAAGATATCTTATCTTATCTTATATAATACAGACGTTACTTCAAAAAAGAAGATGATTACGTCCTACGCGTCATGCATTTAGTCATGCATATTAACCAATGACTTAAATTCTGCCAAGTCACTGGTTTTTCTGGCTAGCTCAGGCAACCCATTCCATGCTCTAATAGCACTAGGGAAGAAGGAGTATTTGTACAAATTTGTCCTAGCATATGGGACGAGGAATGTGCCTTTATTTTTGTGTCTTTCAGAGTATTTTATTAAATTTTGTTTTTGTATTTGAAGATTATGGTTCAGTGTTTTATGTATAATTGCTACTTTACTTTTGAGTCTTCTGTCCTGAAGACTTTCTAAATTTAGTGATTTTACTAATGGTGTTACCCTAGTCAAATGTGAATATTCGTTTGTTATGAATCTCACTGCTCTATTTTGTGTTTGTTCCAGTTTCTTAATGTTTTCTTGAGTTGAGGGGTCCCACACGGTGAATGCATATTCTATTATTGGCCTAACCAAGGTTAAATAACATTTTAGTTTTATGTTCTTATTTGATTTATAAAAAATTCTTTTAATAAACCCTAATGCTTTGTTGGATTAAGATATTATTATTATTTCACCATTAAATGCGGCTTGAAAAGTTTAGGTGCAACGGCTACTTTAGGTTTTCTAAAAGCAAACCGTTTAATTTATAAAATTAATTATGCAAGCGATTTTTTTAAAAAAATACACCAATTCTAAAACAATAACGTAAATGTAAGGGAGGCAATGTTACAATATGTTAACAATGATGGACAATATTTACATATTTTCAGTATCAATAATTTAAATATTTTAATAAAATGTACTAGAAATGTTTACAACAAATATAAATAGTAATTAAAGGTGTTTTTTCTGGTCAACTAACTGCTAAAATTAAAAGAAAACATTTCTGTTTGTTTACAAAGGCTAAGAATGCACTTTGTATGTAAATATCACGCAGATTTTTTTAAATAGACTTTTTATACAGCGACTTTCGTGTAGTGGCGTAAAGCGCGGCCTTGACATGGTGCTAAACTAATTTCTTAGACTTTTTAAAAAAATCAGATTTTATTTATTTTTTTGTGTTGTAAATAGCATATTAATGCTAAATCAAAATCTCTATACTGACTTAATATTTCATTAAGTGTAAAAATGTTGCGGATATTGTTTTATAAAAAATGAATTATACCTAATGATTGTTTGAAATGGCATAATTGACTAATATTACACTTATATTATTTGACAATGCGTCATTATAATTTGATTATCGATATCAAATTGTTCTGTATTTTCATCTTTAAACAAATTTTAAAAATATCGACAGGGCTTTGAAAAAAAGTAATTTACTAAAAACATAACATAAAAGTTTAGTAATCGATAAAGAATGTTCCGGATTTTGTTTTGAAAAGAAATCGACTTACATTACTTACATTTTCTTACAAATCGTCAACAGAAATGTCCGAATTTATTGAAAAATCTACTAACGCCAAATAACAGTTTAAACTCCCTCTTCTAATTAATAAACAAATAATCTTCTCATTTACGAAATAATGTTATTCTTGTTTTGAAAAATATTTTAACTCACTTCTCTCTTACAGTACAATTAATTTTCTACCTAAAACATAAAAAAATCTAATTATCGTTAATATTATGTTCCGATTTTTAAGGAAAACAACATCCAAACACCAAAGTATGGTATGAATATCTCTCCACAAGGCTGTAGTTCTTCTAATTTTTATATGAGACCATCCAACAAATTTATTTAACGTATTACATTTATCTGGAATTCTCTTTTTCTTTTACTATTTATACAAATATCCGGAACAATCTATTATATAAACTTAAATCAATTGTGTTTATACCTAAAATTATTGCGATGTTTTGAAACGTAAAATAAAGGTTAATCAATTTTTAATAGCTTTTAGTTGCTTTTTTATATTATATGACGGACAGACCGACTGACAGACAAAACGCAAAAAAATTGCGACTTTGATCCTCTTTAAATAAATTCTATTAGAACTCAGGGCACCAATGGCGTTAAACATTTCGTGTAAATAAAGACATTTTTTGATGGTACCGGTACTAGCCTATTGTGAGGCAATGGAATTTTTTTCCTTTGACGTCATATGGAATGAATTCTTTAAATGTAATGCTAAAAGAACGCACTCGGTGCACCAATGTCTATGAACACTCGATAAATGGCTCGTATTGATGAAGCCGATTTTTAGTCTAGCTAGGCCGTGTGACGTAGTGTTTTTTTTTTTGACGTCATATGGAATGAATTCTTTAAATGAAATTCTAAAAGAACGCACTCGGTGCACCTATGTCTATGAACACTCGATAAATGGCTCGTATTAATGAAGACGATTTTTAGTCTAGCTAGGCCGTGTGACGTAGTGTTTTTTTTTCCTTTGACGTCATATGGAACTAATTCTTTAAATGAAATGCTAAAAGAACTCGGTATAGTAATGTTTATTAAGCCTCGTTATGTGACTCGCATTTAAAAAAGGAATGAAATCTTGATTTAGATCTAATCTAGATTTTTAGCGGCCCCCGTAAGTTTAAACTAGATCTAGATTTTTATTACAGTATATCTAGATCTGGATTTATATTCTAATTAAAATTATTTTAGAGTCTAGATCTAGAATTTCTAGATTAGTTTAGACTAAAATAGACTAGATTAAGATGTAGAATTTCAATTTCTAGACTTAAAGTGTAGATTTTGATTTCCAAACGTTTTGATAATATTGCAATGTTATAATAGGGCCTATACTAAAACTAATATACTATTTTTAAATTAAATGTTACATTTAGTCTATTAGGATTATCTGGGATATTTTTTTTTTCACAAATCTTATCTAAATTACAGCTACATTATTCCAAGTTCATATTTTAGATCTAGATCTAGTAGATATAGATCTTAACAGGGCTAAATCAGAAGTTTAATTTAGGTAGATCTACATCCTCATTCTAGTTCCATTTAAATAAAAATGCCGATATCTCTGTTGATAGGCCTAACTGTACTGAGACATCGAAGTACAAGCATGATATATCTGTTCTTTTCCTTTTTCTGTTTTTTAATTACAAACCTCACGTAGGACGACGGGGGATGGGAGCATGCAGGGTTTGAACCAAGGACCATCAATAAATCCGAACGACAGTCCAGCACGCAAACTAAACGACCAGGCAGGGTTCATACTCTGCTTGTTGCCATCCTTCATCGTCCAGCGCGAAGTTAATTATTTTAAACTTAGAAGAAACACCCGAAATATGTAAAACAAAAAAAAACAACATTTTTTTACAACGGCAAATGAATCTTTGAAACATTATTACTTTTGACCTTCAAAATTTAATAACCTCTTGAATATTCTTTGCGAATAGGCAGATCCGACAGGGATCCGACTTCGACGGGGGCTGCCTCTGAGTTTGTGTAACACAAACTCTCTTTGTAATCTTGTTAACATTTCTTTTAGGTTTTTGAGATCTTAACCTCACTGACACAAAAACAAAACACATGTTTGTACAATGTTTTACATGTTTCGGATGTTCCTTCAGAGTTAAAGATAGTTTACTTCCTAGTCCAAACCTCCCGCAGTAAGACGGGGGATGGGAGCGGGCAGGATTTGAACCCTCGACCATCGATAAATCCGAACGACATTCCAGCGAGCAAACCGCACGACCAGGCAGCCATCAACATAGACACATACAGAGATAGACACATACTGAAATAGACACATACAGAGATAGACACATACAGAGATAGACACATACAGAGATAGACACATACAGAGATAGACACATACAGAGATAGACACATACAGAGATAGACACATAAAGATATAGACACATACAGAGATAGACACATACAGAGATAGACACATACAGATATAGACTCATACAGAGATAGACACATACAGAGATAGACACATACAGAGATAGACACATACATAGATAGACACTTTAAGACACAACAGACAGTGACAGTGTCTCTTGGACTTGGACTCAAACACAGCTTTTAGGGCTCAAAGTTGCTGTCATTAAAAAACGTTGAAAGACAGCCTTTAGGAGAAAACCAAGTCAAAGGCTCTTTGTAATGGATAGTGACTACGGAGTGCTAGTAGAACCAAAGGGAAACATTGGGTGTCTTCTCAAAAGTGAGAAACCTTAATTATCACATACTTGAAAAAAGTTACAGCAAAAAACGTCAAAGTCAAAGAACGAGGCAGATCAAAGAACGAGTAAGTCATAGCAAAGAACGAGGCAAGTCATAGCTAAGTAGGACTCAAGTCAGAAAACGAGGCAAATCAGAGAACGAGGAAGTCATAGCAAAGAACGAGGCAAGTCATAGCAAAGAACGAGGCAAGTCAAAGAACGAGGCAAGTCAAAGAACGAAGCAAGTCAAAGAACGAGGCAAGTCAAAGAACGAGGCAAGTCAAAGCACGAGCCAAGTCAAAGAACGAGGCAAGTCAAAGAACGAGGTAAGTCAAAGAACGAGGCAAGTCATAGCAAAGAACGAGGCAACTCAAAGAACGAGGCAAGTCATAGCTAAGAACGAGGCAACTCAAAGAACGAGGTAAGTCAAAAAACGAGGCTAGTCATAGCTAAGAACGAGGCAAGTCAAAGAACGAGCCAAGTCAAAGAGCGAGGCAAGTCAACGAACGAGGCAAGTCATAGCAAAGAACGAAGCAAGTCAAAGAACGAGGCAAGTCAAAGAACGAGGCAAGTCAAAGCACGAGGCAAGTCAAAGAACGAGGTAAGTCAAAGAACGAGGCAAGTCATAGCTAAGAACGAGGCAACTCAAAGAACGAGGCAAGTCATAGCTAAGAACGAGGCAACTCAAAGAACGAGGCAAGTCATAGCTAAGAACGAGGCAACTCAAAGAATGAGGCAAGTCAAAGAACGAGGCAACTCAAAGAACGAGGTAAGTCAAAGAACGAGGCTAGTCATAGCTAAGAACGAGGCAACTCAAAAAACGAGGCAAGTCAAAGAACGAGGTAAGTCAAAGAACGAGGCAAGTCAAAGAACGAGGCAAGTCAAGACTAGAGTTTGTTGTTTTTTGTAGGACACACATTGAATGATTTATTCTCTTCTGCTCTAGTCAAGTCAAATATTCAAGTCAAGACAGTGAACAATCAATGAGCGATCCTTTCAATAGTTGGAAACATTTTTGTGACAGTGCGAGTGTAATAAACAGATTTGTGTGACAAAATTTTTGTAATAAACAGATTTGTGTGACAAAATTTTGTAATAAACAGATTTGTGTGACAATATGTCTGTAATAAACAGATTTGTGTCATAAATTGTCTGTAATAATTTTTCTTTGTGTCAATATGTAATAAAAGAGCATTTTTTTGTGACAATTTGTCTGCAGTAAAAGAGATTTTTAAAGACATTATGTCTGTAATTAACAATATTTTTAAGACATAATATCTGTAATAAACGATCTTTTTGTGACGTGTCTGTAATAAACGTGCTATTTTGACCTAATAAATCAATCTCCACGACAGTATTCAGTCTTTTATAAATACAAATAGCTGTGGACCTTATGAAAAAAATCATAGAATAAAAAAAAAAGAAATGAAAAGAGAGAGATACATAGATAGAATGACAAAGGCTGAGAGAGAGACAGAGAGATAGAGAGAAAGACCGAGAGGCAGAGAAAGAGAGCCAAGAGAGTGACAGAGAAGAGAGAGAATGAAAAATAGAGAAATACATTCTTGTAGCTCTATATTGATATAGAAGTTTAGAGCCATAAAATAATTAATATTCCGTAATTGGTTAAAATATTTGTACATGTTTTCTTGTGGGTATGTTTATCTTTTACCAGTCAAGAACACATGGAGACAAGAAATGTAGTGACTTAGGTCTACCAGTCAAAAACACCTGGAGAGCACAAATGTGGTAACTCAGGTCTACCAGTCAAGAACACCCGTAGAGCACAAATGTGGTAACTCAGGTCTACCAGTCAAAAACACCTGGAGAGCACAAATGCGGTAACTCAGGTCTACCAGTCAAGAACACCCGTAGAGCACAAATGTGATGACTCAGGTCTACCAGTCAAGAACACCCGTAGAGCACAAATGTGGTGACTCATGTCTACCAGTCAAAAACACCTGGAGAGCACAAATGTGGTGACTCGGGTCTACCAGTCAAAAACACCTGGAGAGCACAAATGTGTTAACTCAGGTCTACCAGTCAAGAACATCCGTAGAGCACAAATGTGGTAACTCAGATCTACCAGTCAAAAACACCCGTAGAGCACAAATGTGGTAACTTAGGTCTACCAGTCAAAAACACCTGGAGAGCACAAATGTGGTAACTCAGGTCTACCAGTCAAAAACACCCGTAGAGCACAAATGTGGTGACTCAGGTCTACCAGTCAAAAACACCCGTAGAGCACAAATGTGGTAACTCAGGTCTACCAGTCAAAAACACCTGGAGAGCACAAATGTGGTAACTCAGGTCTACCAGTCAAGAACACCCGTAGAGCACAAATGTGGTAACTCAGGTCTACCAGTCAAAAACACCTGGAGAGCACAAATGTGGTAACTCAGGTCTACCAGTCAAAAACACATGGAGAGCACAAATGTGGTAACTCAGGTCTACCAGTCAAAAACACCTGGAAAGCACAAATGTGGTAACTCAGGTCTACCAGTCAAGAACACCCGTAGAGCACAAATGTGATGACTTAGGTCTACCAGTGAAGAACACCCGTAGAGCACAAATGTGGTGACTCAGGTCTACCAGTCAAAAACACCTGGAGAGCACAAATCTGGTAACTTAGGTCTACCAGTCAAAAACACCCGTAGAGCACAAATGTGGTGACTCAGGTCTACCAGTCAAAAACACCCGTAGAGCACAAATGTGGTGACTCAGGTCTACCAGTCAAAAACACCTGGACAGCACAAATGTGGTAACTCAGGTCTACCAGTCAAAAACACCTGGAGAGCACAAATGTGGTGACTCAGGTCTACCAGTCAAAAACACCCGTATAGCACAAATGTGGTGACTCAGGTCTACCAGTCAAAAACACCCGTATAGCACAAATGTGGTGACTCAGGTCTACCAGTCAAAAACACCCGTAGAGCACAAATGTGGTGACTCAGGTCTACCAGTCAAAAACACCCGTAGAACACAAATGTGGTGACTCAGGTCTACCAGTCAAAAACACCTGGACAGCACAAATGTGGTAACTCAGGTCTACCAGTCAAAAACACCTGGACAGCACAAATGTGGTAACTCAGGTCTACCAGTCAAAAACACCTGGAGAGCACAAATGTGGTGACTTAGGTCTACCAGTCAAAATTACCTGTAGAGCACAAATGTGGTGACTCAGGTCTACCAGTCAAAAACACCTGGACAGCACAAATGTTGTAACTCAGGTCTACCAGTCAAAAACACTTGGAGAGCACAAATGTGGTGACTCAGGTCTACCAGTCAAAAACACCCGTAGAGCACAAATGTGGTGACTCAGGTCTACCAGTCAAAAACACCTGGACAGCACAAATGTGGTAACTCAGGTCTACCAGTCAAAAACACCTGGAGAGCACAAATGTGGTGACTCAGGTCTACCAGTCAAAAACACCCGTAGAGCACAAATGTGGTAACTCAGGTCTACCAGTCAAGAACACCCGTAGAGCACAAATGTGGTGACTCAGGTCTACCAGTCAAGAACACCTGTAGAGCACAAATGTGGTGACTCAGGTCTACCAGTCAAAAACACCTGGAGAGCACAAATGTGGTGACTCAGGTCTACCAGTCAAAAACACCCGTAGAGCACAAATGTGGTGACTCAGGTATACCAGTCAAAAACACCCGTAGAGCACAAATGTTGTAACTCAGGTCTAGCAGTCAAAAACACCTGGAGAGCACAAATGTGGTAACTCAGGTCTACCAGTCAAAAACACCCGTAGAACACAAATGTGGTGACTCAGGTCTATTTATTTTATCAAAATCGGATTTGAATTTTTCGGTCTTGTTTTTGTTTTTCTCATTTCACATTTTTTTATTACATTACTTTTAAAGTGTTTATTTTTATCACATGACTTTTAAAGTTTAAAGTTATCTTGTTAAAATATGGATTGATTTTCTGCATGCGTGGGGCACCTTTTGTAACTCAGCCAAATAGTTTAATATTGATTTTAATTGATTATAATTTTCAATTTGCTGACTTTTTTTAAGCCAATCACCTAGCTTACATAACTACTGACTGGTGTGTTTTATATTACTTTAATTGTGTGCACAAACAAACGTCTAGACTTAAGTGTTACAAATATATTCAAACATGTCAAACGTCATGCAGGATTAAATCAGCTGTAGAAATTCCGTGTAAACATTTATAAAGGTAAATTTCATCCATTGCCAGCCTTCCTGGAGCACTCTTGGAGACAATTCAAGGAAATCTCCATGTAAACAAAATGTACATTTGTCTTTTGCTCTGTGTACAAAACTTTATTAACTGTATAATTGGCTGAAATTACTATTAGTTTATTAAACTGTATAGTTTACTTTAATGTACTATTAGTTTATTGACTGTATAACTGACTGAAATGTACTATTAGTTTATTGACTGTATAATTGACTGAAATGTACTATTAGTTTATTGACTGTATAACTGACTGAAATGTACTATTAGTTTATTGACTGTATAACTGACTGAAATGTACTATTAGTTTATTGACTGTATAACTGACTGAAATGTACTATTAGTTTATTGACTGTATAACTGACTGAAATGTACTATTAGTTTATTGACTGTATAACTGACTGAAATGTACTATTGTATGCAAAATTTAATGACGTTAGGATAAGTAGAGGTAGTCGAAAAAAAGATTAGCAAAAATGCAAACATATTAAAAACATACACAGTGACTTAATGCTTTGTAAATACAAAGAGGAATGGAGAAAGACGGTCGACAAATCTTGCATGGTGCCCCATGGTCTAACAGACTAAGAGATAGGTGAAAAGTAAAATAGAACAAAGCATCTTTAAACATTCTACCTGAAGCTGTTTTACTGACTGACCTTTTTTTGACCCGCTTTCACAAGAAAGAAAAAGTTTTCTATTTAGACACTATAACAACCTACCCCCCCCCCCCCACAAACACATAAACATCCTTAAGTTCAGATGTTTCAGAATATGAATACCAATGTTTTTTTTTCACTTTCTAACCACAGGGAGGATGTGGGGGGTAGACGTCAAGATTTAGGAGGCATGTTGTGGGGGAGATGCAGAGGTGAAACAGAAGTTACTTAGACTAAGGGATGTCTCATCTACCGGTTTACCTATAGGGTGTAAATATAGTCAATTCGTATTAATACTAGCTGTCCACTCACCACTTGAGCCAAGGATTCACCAAACCGGAAGCACTGACCAAGTTCCGGTCTTTTTTCTCTTTTTACATTACCTCCTTAAAATGTCAAAGCAGTTATCTCCCTTTAGAATGGTAATCTTCTCCTGAGCAGTGAAGACTAATAGGTTATGACTTAAATTCTATGACTTCATATCTCCGGGCTAAAGTCAAAGTACTAGCAAGTAGAACTAGTGGACCTTGTAACAACTAGGTGACTGGAATATTTCAGTGAGAATAGTCGTTGGAGGGGGGTGGAGATGAGAAACACTCGTTTGACAATAGACACAGCTATTAGAAGACAAACATGTCAAACTACTTGGGACTAGAGACATGAAGATCGTCTAAGACTTGACTAGCATCACAAAAACTATCGGACTAGATGGCTTTGTTTTGTCCTCCAAGTCGACAGTACATCCAAGAAGAGAAGACATGTTTCTATATGATTTTTTATTCAGAAAAATATGTTCAATATAATAATGACTGTTTAATAATGAGTTCACAGTTGCTTTAGAGAGATGCTTACAAGTGATTACGAAATGTTTTTACATTTATTTACTATGTTATCATCTAATGACGTCACCTCAAAGATTGACACATTTTCTAAATGTATTTGTTAAATGTCTCTGAGAGTTAAAAATCTATTAGATTTGTTGTCTTGAGGTTTTCAGAGAAATTGTTTAAACAAGATATATCCGACATGATGTCGAACATTATGTCTAACATGATGTCTAGCATGATGTCAAATCTGATGTCTAGCATAATGTCTAACATCAGGCCGGGACTTAGGCCACTTAAAACCTATGCGGTCGCAGTGGGCCCCGCACTTTCATAGGCCCCGCGCTAATGCTAGGTGTTAATTATTTAATTGAAACATTATAACTTATACATAATAACAGGTTTTCCGCTGCTTTCTAATTTTCCAAGGGCTCCTGGAAATCTCCCGTAATTGCAAAATATACCTAAAAGTCCTGGAAATCTCTTTAAATTAAAAATCGACTGAAAATTGACAAAGTTAAAATTGACATTTTGGGTTGCCAACTCTATGCGCGATTAAAAAAAACGGCATTGTCAGCTTTCATTTGAAAAAAAATATTCTAAAGACGAATGTATTTTCTAATACAAAATCTTAATTTTGACATTATGCGTGTTACGTTCATTAATAGTGCTAGATGTTACGATCGAACTTGATGCCAAGATAGATGTCACGTTGAAGATTATCTTGATCTGAACAGCACAATCAATGATCGTAATTGCCGAGGATTCAGAAATCGTCAGTTGATAAGATGATCATCTAGAAGTTGCTAGTTGATAAGAGGATCATCTAGAAGTTGCCAATTGATAAGAGGATCATCTAGAAGTTGCCAGTTGATAAGAAGATCATCTAGAAGTTACTAGTTGACAAGACAATCTAAGTATATTGTAATAACTTAAGTGAGGCAACTCAACGAGACAAAGACGTTTATTTACACGGAGACATGACAAACACAAAGGGGCATCTGCCTTGATCACAGCATCTCCATATTGGCTCTCTACTTGGGCGGAAATCGTTTGTCACCTATGTCAACCTCCTACTTGTTTAGTCACAGATAGTGCGCACCTTCTTTCTGCACTATCTTGGATGGCGGTGCGCATGGCTAGGTTATAACATTGCCCCCTTCTTAGCACTTTTCGTCCCGAAAATAAACAATGTAGTAGAGGTTTGACAGCTCAGGTGGAGGTCGATCCGTGGGAGTCACAGGCGGCAGGGAGCGTGTTCCTCACGAAGGCATCCGCACTGTTTTTCTCTGGTGCCGCTTTCTCTTTCTCCAGTTGACCAGGCTGTTGTTGCGACGATGACGTGGCCATTTGACACACAAAGAGATAGTGTCGAGCACTGTTTTCTTCAGCACAGCCGTTGATCGGACACGCTGTCTCAGAAGACCTTCCCAACAGACGCCTCTTAAGGGAACTGCAGGTTCAAATAAAGCCACGTTCCAAACAAAGTCCAATGCACCGCAGTCATCCTCAGATAAGAGTCTCACGTCCAGAAGATAGGTCTCTTCCGGTTCAAGTGGAAAATGTCTTCCTCTTGACAGCTCAGATTTAGAGTGGTTTGATTGACATTCATCTATGGCAATGTCGATGATGGTAGAAGTACACATGCCCTGTTGGTGGTTTTCTTGGCATCTAAATTCTATGTGTGATGCGCCGCAGGTACAGTTCGTGGTAAACTTCTGGATGCAGTTGTCAAGCTTCGAATTTCCGGCAGATAGGTAGAGGTCTTTAAGGTCTATAGCAACAGGCTTGAACGCAGACCCAACGTTGTCTTGATCTGTCCAGCTCATTAAGGTACTGGTAACAGGTACAACAGGAACAAACGCTTCAGGCACATAACAGACTTCAGTTAAGGTACTGGTAACAGGTACAACAGGAACAAACACTTCAGGCACATAACAGACTTCAGTTTCTTCATTTGTCTCTTTCCCTTCGATTCGGTACATCCCGTTGAGATCATCACAGCAATCATTGTCACGTTTCTCGTCTTGAAAGTCACGACCACAAGAATTGCCCACAACACAGACACAGACGGCGCTCTAATCCCCAGCGTCTCCGTCACCACTGTTTGTGCAGCCACAGTCTTGACCACGTAACTTCTTTACCAACGAGTCTACAGGCAACTGCTCCTTTACCAACGAGTCTACTCCTTTCACTTGAGACACCATTTTATCTACCTTGTTCCCCATACTGTTAATTTGTTCACACATTGCATCAATGCCTTCATTTATCTTGCCAATAAGCTCATAAATCTCCGGTTCAATTTCAAATAGGTAGGTATCTGGATCTTCGTCTTCATCTATCAAGGCTTGCCGGAGACGAGCTGTAAGCGCCTTCTTGGTACCACCAAATATCTCATATTGGGAAAACGAAGTTCCTTCCTAAGCTCTTTAACTGAGATTTGGTCTAATTTTTTCAAAGCTGCCATTGCAAATCCTACCTCCTCTCGTTGAGTTGCTTATGATCCCACTTCTGACACCAATGTAATAACTGTGGGGAGGCAAACTCAACGAGACAAAGACGTTTATTTACACGGAGACATGACAAACACAAAGGGGCATCTGCCTTGATCACAGCATCTCCATATTGGCTCTCTCCCTGGGCGGAAATCGTTTTCTCTTTCATGTCAACATACGACTTGTTTAGTCACAGATAGTGCGCACCTTCTTTCTGCACTATCTTGGATGGCGGTGCGCATTGCAAAGTAATATGTTATATATTCAATGAAGAAACAAATACTTTAATTCAAAACTAGGAAAAGCTATTCACAAATAATTACAATGGTTAAATGTACTTAAATAGAATAAATGATCTACACACTAATATAATTATGTCTTATTTCTTAAGTTCTAACACTAAACTCTAGTACATGTTCTCTCTAACACGTTCCGCACGAGACTGGCGGTAATATCTCTCAGCTTACAAAGCTTTGGGTGTTTTGTCATGTGACTAAATATATCTTTGCCGCTCGGTCAAAATCAAATGCAGCTCAACGTACAACAATCAACATCTCAAAACAATCATATCCATTTCAAATCATAATTTAGTTGCATGATAGAAAATCCCGAACTAACTGAGCTAGTCGGCAGACCTTGGGCGGCTAAATACAGATACAGTGTACGTGACAATGCTTATCCCTTCCCAGACTGGGCCACGCGCTATCCGTTACAATTGCAAGGGCTGGCCCTGTCTAAAATGATGTCTAGCATGAGAACTAGCCTGATGTGGTGTCTAACATGATATCTGACATGGTGTCTAAAATGATGTCTAACATTTTGTCTTACATGGTGATTGTCTAACATTATGTCTAATATGTTGTCTGTCTAACATTTTGTCTATCTAACATGGTGTATAACAAGGTGTCTGTGTAGTAACATGGTGTCTGTGTAGTAACATGGTGTCTGTGTAGTAACATGATGTCTGTGTAGTAACATGGTGTCTGTCTGACATGGTGTCTGTGTAGTAACATGGTGTCTGTGTAGTAACATGGTGTCTGTGTAGTAACATGGTGTCTGTGTAGTAACATGGTGTCTGTCTAACATGGTGTCTGTGTAGTAACATGGTGTCTGTGTAGTAACATGGTGTCTGTGTAGTAACATGGTGTCTGTGTACTAACATGGTGTCTGTCTAATATGGTGTCTGTGTAGTAACATGGTGTCTGTATAGTAACATGGTGTCTGTGTAGTGACATGGTGTCTGTGTAGTAACATTGTGTCTGTGTAGTAACATGGTGTCTGTCTAACATGGTGTCTGTGTAGTAACATGGTGTCTGTCTAACATGGTGTCTGTGTAGTAACATGGTGTCTAATCTAGCAGGTTCATTGTCACATTCTTTCCTTGAAAGCGGACACAAATGATGATTAACTGTATCAACTAGTTTACAACTTTGAGTCCACATTAATCAACTCACTCTTCTAACGCTGGTTCCATATAAAGGTTAAAGGTTGCGACCTTCCCAATTATAACTAGAACCGAGAGATACTTTTGACCTTTAGATGAGTCATAATCGCAATCTAATTGTTTTCAAATCTTTTGGTCAGTCTGGTTGGTCATTATATCAAATCTTTTGGTCAGTCTAGTTGGTAACTATTTTAAATCTTTTGGTCAGTCTGGTTGGCCACTATTTATTTAGTGCAATGACAATAACTGAACATGCACAGTACAGTTCAACAGATTGAAACTACTTGATGTCAAGAAATGTTTGCCGCCTCTAGATGGGGAATGACCGTCACCCAATCTTACCTTCTAAACATTATGTAGTGTAACCCCTCACAGTTAAGATTATAGTCACCCAGAACAAAAGTACATCTTCATGCCTTTATTAAGCATCAAACGACACGTAGACCTTTGGTTTCAAGTCTGGCGCTGGTAGTATTGAACATGTCCAGACTCGCTGATTGTCTGCTCTAACCACTCATCAATTGTGGCCTATCTATCTATTTTTGTCCTTCATACATCTTGTATGCATGTGTTTGTGTGTACTGTGTGTGTGTATGATTGAATGTGTAGACTTCATGCTCGTATGAAAGCCTCATTCACAAGATTTCATCAGAAAATATTTGACTCCCTTTCATTACAAGTCAATGGTTGATGTGTCGGGCCTTTTGTTGTTTTTTTAATCAACTTTTGAGAAGAAACAACAACAACAACAACAACAACAACAACAACAACAAGGCTTATCACAACGTTTTTCTGTTTCCTATCTCTCTCTTTATCTTTTATCTGTTGTCTGTCTGACTATCTTTCTATCTTTTTGTCTGTCTGCTTATCTGTCTGTCTGTATTTTTATCTATCTATCTTTTATGTATCCATCTTTTAATCTCTGCCCCCCCCTCTCTCTCTCTCTCTCTATCTTTTTGTCTGTTATCTGTCTATCTTTCTATCTGTCTGTATATCTATCTGTCTGTCTTTTTATCTATCTATCTTTTATGTATCCATCTTTTAATCTCTGCCCCCCCCCCCTGTCTCTCTCTCTCTCTCTCTCTATATATATATATATATATATGTGTGTGTGTGTGTGTGTTTGTATCTGCCTTTTTGTCTGTCTGTTGACTATCTATCTATCTATCCATCTATTTATCTATCTATTTATCTAATGTTCTCTGCATGTAACATACATTATGCTGTACAATGTGTGCGCAGGTTCTACAACTCGAAATGTAAAACATGAGCCTGGCCATGTATGTATTTAATAATTCACTCCCCTCGTGTAGCAATAGCCAGAACTAACCTTTAGACCAGGGGACAAGACAATGGGATCATATAGATTACTAACATTATCACATTGAACAAAAGCCCTGCTCCTAAAGACTCACAATCCTATTCACTGAGTTGCTCACAATCATTTAACAATCCTAAAAAATCAAGTAGAAATAGTTTTAAACCACAATAGCCATGGCTTGATTATTTATTTCTAGACATGACAGATAAACAATATTTGATGGACATTATTTTATAAATAAAAGACTTTAATATTGATACTTTAGAGAAGTACTGAAGAATTGAGTTTGGTTGTGGTACAGCAGTAGATTGTGACTTTCTTATGTTATTGTTATGGTCTTTGGTAATTATGGTCATAGTGATGCTAATTATAATTGTAATTTTGGTGAGAGATGGTGCCAATGGGAATGGTCAAGTATTGGTCAAGTATAGATGCTACAAAGGCTGATGAAGATATGGATGATGGTGATACATGTGTCCGCGGTAAATGTAAGGATGAAGGTCAAGGTTGTTTGTACAACTCTACAACTTACATCGGTTGATGTTCTGTGATGTTGGAAGTCTGATCAGTTTGTGTGTAGCATGAATTGAGTTTGGATTGATGAACTTGATTCTTATCTCCGGTACTTAGACTACATTGATGCAGCTGTTTTTTTTTTATCTTAGCGTTACTTAGCTCTGGAGCACCTGTTTTTTTGTAGCGTGATTGAGCGATAAAGCGCTTGACTTCCGTATCGGTGTCGGGGTTCGGATCCCGGTGAAGACTGGGGATTTTTAATTTCGGGATCTTCGGGCGCCTCTAAGTCCACCCAGTTCTAATGGGTATCTGATATTAGTTAGAGAAAAGTAAAGACGGTTGGTCGTTGTGCTGGCCACATGACATCCTCGTTAATCGTAGGCCACAGAAACAGATGAACTTTACATCATCTGCCCTATAGACCACAAGGTCTGAAGGGGAACTTTACTTTTTTTTACTAAGACTTTGGTGCAAATGTTTTTCATAGTGTTACACCGTAGTGCAACAGTAGTTCTGGACATTACTAAGTTCTTAGTGCAACTGTAGTTCTGAACATTACTTAGATCTTAGTGTAACAGTAGTTCTGAACATTACTTAGATCTTAGTGCAACAGTAGTTCTGAACATTACTTAGATCTTAGTGTAACAGTAGTTCTGAACATTACTTAGATCTTAGTGTAACAGTAGTTCTGAACATTACTTAGATCTTAGTGCAACAGTAGTTCTGAACATTACTTAGATCTTAGTGCAACAGTAGTTCTGAACATTACTTAGATCTTAGTGTAACAGTAGTTCTGAACATTACTTAGATCTTAGTGTAACAGTAGTTCTGAACATTACTTAGATCTTAGTGCAACAGTAGTTCTGAACATTACTTAGATCTTAGTGTAACAGTAGTTCTGAACATTACTTAGATCTTAGTGTAACAGTAGTTCTGGACATTACTTAGATCTTTGTGCAACAGTAGTTCTGAATATTACTTAGATCTTAGTGCAACAGTAGTTCTGAACATTACTTAGATCTTAGTGTAACAGTAGTTCTGAACTTTAGTTAGATCTTAGTGCAACAGTAGTTCTGAACATTACTTAGATCTTAGTGTGTACCTGTTGTTGTTTATTTCTTAGCGTAGACTACATTGATGAACTTGTATCTCTCGAGGTTTATTTCCAAAAACTGAGCATTTTATTTTGTAAACTCTCAGAGCTGACTAACCAATACAGTGAGTTTTTAGTCACCTCATTCCACTAGACATCACTGGTTTTAAAAAGAAAGTTCTTCAAATAAAACTTTATTCCTCCAGACAAAATAGTCAGACTTTTATTGCTGACACATACATATTAGATCACGTGACGCTAGCATCATTAGGCCCCCTGACTGTATCATTATTCAGTGGACATGTACAAGTCAATGACCATGTGCCACTTGTCAATGACTCTAGTCATGTTAATAATCATTGCCAGAAGAAATTAGTAGGTCATAAAAGGTGGTCGATTATTTTCTTCAGTCAACTGAACATGATATTGACATAAGATGTTGATTTAAAACAAGAATCTCACGATGTTATTCTAAGCTACGAGACAATTCTTTAGTTTGGAATTGGTGAAAATAAACGAAATGAAGATCGCCAAGAATTGTTTCGTTGTTTTTTAAATGTTTAAACTTTTTTTGTTTCTAATGGAATAAAAACTAAGATTTGCTTCAATTCCCGACACTTTTGTTTACGTGTGTATCTGTATTTAGTTTGTCGTTGAAGTCACTGAAATAAAAGTTGAAGCCAGGCCTCATTGAGCCTTTACATAGTGTGTGTATCTGCAATGATTTTATGGATCAGAGATAATATCAAGAGATTCCAAGCTAGTAACACAAAACTTGAGCATTAAAATCGTACACAGAAAACACATAGAAATTAAATAAAGCAACATTCAGTTACCCAAAACCCAAAACTTTGAAACAACTAACAAGAAACAGAAAAGCAACTTTCAAAAGCAATCAACAAATACAGACAAACAACTTTCAAAAGCACTCAACAAATACAGACAAACAACTTTCAAAAGCACTCAACAAATACAGACAAACAACTTTCAAAAGCACTCAACAAATACAGACAAACAACTTTCAAAAGCACTCAACAAATACAGACAAACAACTTTCAAAAGCACTCAACAAATACAGACAAACAACTTTCAAAAGCACTCAACAAATACAGACAAACAACTTTCAAAAGCACTCAACAAATACAGACAAACAACTTTCAAAAGCACTCAACAAATACAGACAAACAACTTTCAAAAGCACTCAACAAATACAGACAAACAACTTTGAAGGAGATGACAAAAAGAGAGTTTGTGTTCTTTAACGGTAGTAGAGTTTTCATTAAAAAAAAAGGAAAAATTGTGTCGACGATTGGTAACAAAAATTAAAACAATATAGGTCAATTTCTTTTTCAAAACAAAATCCAGGACCTTCTATACCGATACAAAGTCTTAAGTGATGTTTCAGTAAGAAACTTACAAGTAACAAAAGTTTCAAGAGTTCAATGTTTCTAGTCAATGTACTCTCTCATTTTAAAATCCTGAACAATCTATTATCCATATTTTTTTTTTTTAAATAAGTCATTTGACATAAATTTCTTTTAAGTTCAAAATGCGGAATGATTTGATATCGATAATTAGCGAAGTATTGTCCAAAATATTTAGTGTAATATGCCAATGATGCCATTTGAAACAATCATTTGACGTAATTTATTTTGAATAAAAACATTATCCTGAACAACTTTATAGGTAATGAAATATGTCAGTAGAGAGATTGTCACTTAGCTGTGTATTGTAAATAATGTAGAACAATTGATTATTGATCACGTGTTTCAATAACGTTTAAATAAGAAAATGAAATGTAATGGAAGTTAGAAGAGCAATACTAAACATTCGTTAGTATTGATTTGTTTTTCACAAAACATCAAGAACAATCTATTATACATACTTATAACTTGCAATATTTTGAAAGGAGAATAAAAGGTTAAGTTCAATAGCTTTAAGTTTTTATTTTATATCTTAAACCTAACGGACAGACAGAACAACAGACAAAACGTATAAAAGTATGCGGTTTTTATCCTGATTAGGGATATTTAAAAGTTTTTGCCGCGGCCGTCACGCTACTGCACGAAAGTTGCTGCATAAAAAGTCCATTTTAAAAAATGTGCTTGACGTTTACATACAAAGTGCATTCTTAGCCTTTAGAAACAAACAGAAATGTTTTCTATTTATTTTAGTAGCTACCAGACAAACACAGTGAACTAAGTAGCTACCAGACAAACACAGTGAACTAAGTAGCTACCAGACAAACACAGTGAACTAAGTAGCTACCAGACAAACACAGTGAACTAAGTAGCTACCAGACAAACACAGTGAACTAAGTAGCTACCAGACAAACACAGTGAACTAAGTAGCTACCAGACAAACACAGTGAACTAATATTTGTATTTGTTGTGAACCTTGTACATTTTGCTTTGCTTTATGAGAACAAAAAGTAGCCGCTGCGCTTAAACTTTGCAAGCCACAACGCATGGTGAAATACAATTTTTTTCATTTCTCTTCTAGTTTTTGAGATCTGAGTGTGACAGACGAACAGACGGACAGACTGACGTTTTTACACAAACCTAATAGCGGCTTTTCTCCTTACGGGGGCGCTAAAATACTCAACAAGAAACAGAAAAAGAACTTTCAATCAACAAATACTCAACAAGAAACAGTTAAAACAACTTTCAAACAACCAGTCATCAAAAAGATATTGAAAAACCACAAAAAAGAGACCCTATTGTCCAAATGTAAGTAAAGTATGTAATCTATAAAATTACAATTTGGTCTTTTCAGAATGTGAGCAACACGCGCGCCATCTCTAAAACAAGCAAATAATCTCGTCAGGAAAAAAAATTGTTGGCTGTATCAGAGATAAACGTCGCGAGATTTCAGATAAGCATGACGTCATCTGTGTCTCGGTGTATGTCTAAGCAGAGTCTCATTAAAAATACATTTCTAAATGAAACAAAAATCAATATTTCTATTGCATTTAATAACCAAATTAGTGAACGTTTTTTTTTTCCTGATCAATATCCTTTTAAACTATGGTTCCTCTAAACAAATGAGTTTATTTCTGCTGCTCTGTTCCCCTGGGTCCTGGCTACTGCCTGCCTAGACAATTACGTTTCTCAAAAATACAGAGTTGTTTTTTTCGCCGTTACATTCATTTGGTCACAATTGTTCGCAATACGATTTGTTTCCAGTGATTCTATGACATTTCTATTTCACTCTCCCCCCCAAAAAAAATATTTGTTTGCCAAATAATAGTTTGTTTGTTTGTTTCATCCACATCCCTATTATCCATATCCATCCACAGTTCTATTATCCATTTTCATCAACATTTCTATTATCGGTATCCATACACAGTTCTATTATCTTTTTTTTTCATCTAATTTTATTTTAAAGTTAGCTTTCAGTTTTTTTTTTTTTATATTTAAATCTTTTTTTTTTATCTGAATTAATAAAAAAAAAGTCTTATTCCAGAGAGTCTGCTAACACTTGATACGCCCCTGACTGGTGTCAAGCTAAGGTGTCTTGTAACATCTCACACTGAGTGGAACAGAACCAAATGACACCCAAACCTTGGAACGTGAGCTTGTGTCAGGAGACTTTGTAGGCAGGCTTAATACAACTCCAGTGTTCACAGTAAATAGATTGTAGTCATTGATTGGTATGGTGTATTGAATGGTGTATTTTGTTATACATTGATTGATAGATGTTATAATGTATTGATGAAAGGATGTTAAAATGAATTGACTGAATGTCTGCCTACCAATTTACTATGTAACAGTTCTAAGCAACAGCCTGCCAGTCAAGACAAGTCACACAGACATAACGAGGAATTCATCGTAGTGGTAGACTTAGACTCTGGGCTAATCGAGAAAGTTCCTCTACCAACAACCAGATTTATTTGGTCTTGCATACTAATGTAATGTTGACATGTCGATAAATCCCATGAATGATTCTATAGTGTTCAACTCTGTTCATTGTAATCAAGAAGTATAAATAGGAATGTGGTGAAAATGATGAATGTGGCGTTACTGGTGAATGTGGTGAGACTGGTGAATGTGGTGAGACTGAGGAATGTGGTGAGACTGGTGAATGTGGTGAGACTGGTGAATGTGGTGAGACTGGTGAATGTGGTGAGACTGGTGAATGTGGTGATTACGATGGATGTTATTCACTTACCATTAGTGAAGAAAATAATGCCCATCAACACAATCTCCAGTGATGTCTGAATACACATGTCTAGATTCATTCCGAAGACGTTGATATCTGGGATAACAAGAGAAATGAAAGACTGTGTTCATACATTCCAAACAGTGTTCGCTATTCACAGAATGATTAGATAGACTGACATAAGTCATTGAAAATCTCATCAGACAGTAAGACAAAACTGTTTTTTTAGCAACCACTCGTTTATCTCTGCTTTATAGAAACTAGTCAAATGTCATTCATTTGTTTATCATGTAACAGTTTAGTCTTTAGCATCTCTAGATGAATCAAACAAACACAAACAATATATGGAGAAACTTCAAGATGTCAATCTATAAAGACAAATAAGGTGACAAAGACAGTATGTGTGGAAACACAAACTCCAAATCGGCCCCCAAAGTGGTCCGCCGAGAGTTTTCTCCAGGATTCGAACACTGGACTTCCGGTTCCAAGTGCTTTACCCCTCAGCCACAGCATCTTCATATATTCATTTAGCGTACTTATATTTTTTAAAATAATAATTATTGAGCTTATCCATACATTCAAAATTAATAACATATTACAATAATAAAGAGAAACTAAAAAGATTTATTCTTCTTACAAAATTAGATAAATTGGCAACACGAAAAAAAAATTCTTGACCTAGATTACTTTAGGTAGCTACGTTTGTGTACAAATGACTTGACAAGACTTTCCCCTCGCAAATAAAATTTAATATCTCCGTTGTTATTTCTCATATAAACTAGACCTAGATATAGCTAGATGTATAACTAGTTATAGATCTAAACATAGATTTTAGATGGAAGTCTAGGTCTAGATCTAAAACTACATCTAAGTATAGATCTAAAAATAGATCTATGTCAACAACATTTGAATCATTATTCTATTTCATGAGTTAGTTAATAAATGGAAAATCTATTTTATAATAATCCATTGATACTTTTTCCATTGTGACCTTAGATGCAAATTTTTTGTACCAATGCGCGAATCTATGAATGAAGTAGTCTATGACCTTTTTAAAATACTTACCTCCCCTGAAGTTTTTCATTGAAAAGTGGTGTATTTTTTTAAAATCTGCTTGCATAGATAATTTTTTTAATTAGATGGTTCACTTTCGGAAAAGATAAAAGTAGCCGGTGCATCAGAACTTTGAATGATCTAAAATATCATGATGTCCGATTTTTATTTTCTCGTCTAGTTTCTGATATCTAAACGGGACGGACGGACAGACAGAGAGGCCACACAAAACTAATAGCATTTTTTCCCCTTTCGGGGGCCGCTAAAAAAAATGAAACAATTCTGTTGTTGGCCTTCTTCAGTCGTAGAGAGACTATGGTTCATCTCAAACACTTTTTCTTTGAATAAGTGAGACGAAAGCTTGGGCATTGTTTATGATCGGAACGATGTCGCCCACACAGCAGTTCCCCCTCTCCGCGCAGATGATGTGACCAAAGGAACGGAACATCCGATACAGTTTGGGATCAGTAGCGCCGCAGGCTGTAGCACGGTGTGACATTATCTGCTTAAGGGTCACCAGCTCCTGAATTTTACTCAGGGTTGTCTCTCGAAGACTTTCCCGCGTTTGGTTGTAGCCGCAAGACAGTGGAGGTTTGTATTCAGAGTTTTCCTTCTCCTAGATGGGTAGCCCCTAGGCTTACGAACCACTCCTGCACGAAGCTTACTGGTTTAGGCGTCAGTTGCTCGCCATGGCCAGTTTCGCCAGGCTCAGTATCTGAGCCACACTTGAAGGTTAGGAGTTGGACTGGTTGTCAGAGGCTATTTGAGACGCATTCTATTGGAAGCATTTTATAGGTAATGATGGGCTTAAGACCATTACCACTTTCGGCGTTAACAACTAATTAACTATTGGTATAAAATTATTTCGTTTGGTAACTCGAACAAGGGAAAGAAATTGTACTTGATTATGGTGGTAAGAGCTGAACTAGTCCCATTAATAGGCGCCTGAAAGTAAGTTTGAAAAAAACAATAGATAACTATACAATTTTTTTTTCGTAAGCACCTCAATAACAGAGTGGTTAGTATGTTGGCTTGAGGAGGCTTGAGCCATAAGTTCAAATTCAGGTCGTTTACGGTAAAATTTTCCCAGACTTCCTTTTCTTTGTTCTCCCCCATTTCCCCCCCCCCCCCCAATTTTCCCAACTGGTCCAGGTAAGTGATAGGTTTATTGTGTCTGAGAAAGCTAAAAACATGAAATAACGCTAAACAAAAGCAGCTTGTAAAACAATTTCTAATCGCAAAGATTTCTTGTTGTTGGTCTAGTTCTATGATAAAGTAATTACATTGCAGATCCAAAAACTAAATGATTCCTTGGGTTGAGGACGTGACAGTCCACACAGTTTGCATTGTCGTATTATTCTGCGCTAATGTGACAGATAATTTGTTTCTCCATCTGTTTATTTGTAATGTGAAATCTGAGTTGAATCTTAGATCAAGTTGTTTGAAGCTTTAGAAGTTATGAAAATCTCCATCTTAGTGTTCTTAAACATCAATGAAACTTTGAGCAGCAGAAGTTTTGTGTGGGGAGGAGGGGGGAAGCTTAAGATACATTTTATTTCGAGTCTGTTTTAACACCCTACTACTTATTCCATAACACACACACGACACACATGCACACAGGCATATTTTATTCGATCGAAATTTTAAAATTATTATTTCTCAGCTGACGAAAATAATTTTTTAACATTTAAACATTGAATAAAATTTGGAATGAATTTACTTTCCTGCCAAACTATAATATTAATACACACAATAGTATTGAGAGCACATTAACATGTATCATTTGCATTGGTAACATTACAAATACATCAAACTTTGAGCTTGATCCGAGATTGGGTGTGGAAGAAATAACGTGTACAATCCTTTTATCAGACAGACAGACAGACAGACAGACGGAGTTGTTATAATCTTTGTAATTTTGATATATTTAAACATTGGAAACACATTATAATGTCATAGATATGTTGCTATTTTGTATTTTGTTAACTTTTTGGATCTGACATGAAAAATACATAAACAGTAAAACTATATCATAGAACTGTGTTTACAAAACACAATTGTGTCTAGTATCTTTTTGTCGTCTGCTAAAAGAAAGACGATGTCTTCCTAGACAGACACAAATTGTGTAAATAATTTCAATTCTCGACGTGCATAGAAATCAAACAATAAAATTTAAGTCGTGACAGAAATAATCAGAGAGATTCTCTCCCTTGTTTGTCATGTACACATAAACCACCATTTCATGACACTATTAATATGGATGTACAACTATGTACACAGTAGTACAGCGTGTCTTCTAAGCATTGGACATTTTGTTATTCATTTGTGAACACAAATATTTTTTAAGATAACTGTATCGTATATTTGTTAGTTCATATTGATAGCAAATAGATGTGCGCATGTCTGGCTCTATAGGGAGTTGTATACGTCTCCAAGAGAAGACAACTGTATTTAAAGTCAGATTGAAGATAAGGCTTGTTAGTGGACCAGTGATCAGAAAAATGTCACCAAGGTCTGTCTGTCCGTCCGTCCGTCCGTTAGTCCGTCCTATTTAAATTTCGTAAACTAGAAAAGATATTCAAAATCCGACATCATGATATTTTAAACCATTCAAAGTTCTGGTGCAACGGCTACTTTTATCTTTTTTGAAAGCGAAAAATGTTTTTTTTAAAATCAACTATTCAAGCAAGTTTTTTTTTCTCATAAAAATACACCATTTTTACAACTATTCACTAATAACAGTAACAAAAAAAAAACTGGAGCTATTTATTAGGGGAGATTTCTATTTACCATATTTTGAACAAATTTATGCAAACGGTTTTAGATTTTTTGACAAAAAATGTTTTTTTTACAATTCTATTGCTAAGTTAAATAAATTCTGTCATACAAACAAAAAATTGTTTTCTTTTTTTTTTTAAAGAGAAAAAATCTATTTAGTATGCATATAATTGAAACATAATTTAAAACAACAAATAATAAATAGTTTTTCATATTATCGCGTGAACCGCATTGTGACTGCTAAATATCAAACGCTGAAGTAAAGAAAGGGAAGATTTGTTTTGTTCTTGAGGCTTTGAATAAGATATTGACCCTTTACAGAACACTTTGATCAATGAGATATTGACCCTTTACAGAACACTTTGATCAATGAGATATTGACCCTTTACAGAACACTTTGATCAATGAGATATTGACCCTTTACAGAACACTTTGATCAATGAGATACATTGTTCTAGATAATCATTACAAGACATCAAACCAGGTTCACATCGAGCTTCACTTTCACCTATCCGTCTGTCTGCTGGACCCTTGGGGCACCACACGAGATTTGTCAACCTTCTTGCTCCATTTTTTTCTGTCTTTTCCCTTTGATAGAATTTCATTCTGATATTCTTTCTGAAAATATTGAAACTTGCCTTTTAACCTGCTTAGGTGAACCACTTTGGGGGCCGCTTTTGACATGTAACCTTGTATACTTTATCCTTGCATCTTTCAAATTAGAGACGTTACTTTAAAAGAAATTATGCCGCATCTCTGTGTCAAGTTACTAATACATATCAAACCAAGACATTAAACTTCCTGGATGATTCATTAAACTTATTCCATGCTCCAATGGCACTTGGAAAGAAAGTGCACTTCTACGAATTTGTCTTAGCACATGGAATAAGAAATGTTTCTTTATCTTTGTGTCTTTCTAAGTATTCTATTAAGTGTTATTTTTTTTGTAAATTATGATTTAGTGTAGGCTGGGTGTTAAATCTGTCTGCCAAAGAGCTCACAGCTCAGCAGTACTAAAGCTGGCTAGAAGAACGAGAAGAAGAAGAAAATAAACTAGGATTGAGTGTTTTATGTCGTATTGTCACTTTCGTTTTAGTTCTTTGTCCTGAAGTGTTCCTAGATTTAGGGATTTTACTCGCTCAATTTACTCTAATTTATAATTCTTATAAATCTCACGACTTTATTTCGCATCTGTTCTAGTTTCTTTGTTATTATGAGTTAAAGGGTCACATACACAGGATGCATATTCTAATATTCGCTACCAAGGTTATAGCATTTTATTATGCTTATATCAACTCACTCTGTCTATCCCTCTGTCAATTCCATAGTTAGTTGCATTATTAATTGATACATTTAATATAAGCATTGTGTGTGTGTGTGTGTGTGTATTTTTTTAAATTTTTGCTTGTTTTATTTTATGTTCTTGTTTGAATTGCAAAGAAATTTATTTCTTTAAATAAAAAACACTAATGATTTTTAAAATAATGTTTTCAATATTGGGAGTTTATGATCACTTTTCAATTATTAGAACAAGTAAATATTTAGAGTTTTTAGTCTGTGTAACTGGTTTACCATGAATAAGATAAGTGGCATTAATTTTTTTGTTACTCTTAATAACTGATTTTTTTTTTCTGGGTGAAAAGCATGCCCCAATTGGATTCCCATCTCTGTAATTCATCTCTCTCTGTAAAATTTCTGTATCTTGTGTTTTTTTTTATTCTATATATTATGCAATCATCGGCAACAAGTTTAACTTAAGGCAATTTGGTAGGTCATTATGGATGGCTGTCTGGTCGTGCGGTTTGCGCGCTGGGCTGTCGTTTGGATTTATCGATGGTCTTCTTATCTTATATAATACAGACGTTACTTCAAAAAGGAAGATGATTACGTCCTACGCGTCATGCATTTAGTCATGCATATTAACCAATGACTTAAATTCTGCCAAGTCACTGGTTTTTCTGGCTAGCTCAGGCTACCCATTCCATGCTCTAATAGCACTAGGGAAGAAGGAGTATTTGTACAAATTTGTCCTAGCATATGGGACGAGGAATGTTCCTTTATTTTTGTGTCTTTCAGAGTATTTTATTAGATTTTGTTTTTGTATTTGAAGATTATGGTTCAGTGTTTTATGTATAATTGCTACTTTACTTTTGAGTCTTCTGTCCTGAAGGCTTCCTAAATTTAGTGATTTTACTAATGGTGTTACTCTAGTCAAATGTGAATATTCGTTTGTTATGAATCTCACTGCTCTATTTTGTGTTTGTTCCAGTTTCTTAATGTTTTCTTGAGTTGAGGGGTCCCAAACGGTGGATGCATATTCTATTATTGGCCTAACCAAGGTTAAATAACATTTTAGTTTTATGTTCTTATTTGATTTATAGAAATTTCTTTTAATAAACCCTAATGCTTTGTTTGATTTTTTTATAGTTTCATCAATATGTGGATTCCATGACAGTTTTTCATTTATTAAAACACCTAGGTATTTTGCGTTTTTAGTCTGTGTTACTGGTTTGCCATGAATAAGATAAGTGGCATTAATTTGTTTTAGTTTTTTTGTTACTCTTAACAACTGACATTTTTTCTGGGTGGAAAGACATGCTCCAATTTGATTCCCATTTCTGTAATTCATCTAATTCTCTTTGTAAAATATCTGTGTCTTGTATTGTTTTTATTGTTCTATATATTATGCAATCGTCTGCAAATAATCTGACTTTTGTTCCTGAACTAATGCAATTTGGTAAATCATTTATGTAAATTAAAAATAGTAGTGGACCCAAGACTGTCCCTTGAGGTACACCTGAGTTTACTGTTATTGGTGTTGATTTAGAGCCATTTATTATTACAGTTTGTTCTCTCCCTATCAGAAAATCTTTAATCCACTGATGCAGTGGACCATTAATGCCGAAATATTTTAATTTTTTTCAAACCCTGCCCGCTCCCATCCTCCTGCGGAAGGTTTGGACTAGGAAGTCCCCACTGTCTTTAACTCAAAAGGAACATCCGAAACATGTGCAACATTTGACAAACAATTAAAGTAAATTACAAACTGTAGTGAGCCTAAGATATTTCTTGAGTTTTTGTTAATGGTTTTTGAGCCATTTACTATTACAATTTGTTCTCTCCCTATCAGGACATCCTGCATCCATTGGTGGAATGAACCAAAGTTATTCCGAAATAGTTTAATTTTTTATTAATAAGCTGAAAAAATGTTTAAATCTATTAAAAGATTAATATATTGATGTTTATCTATTTATCTATGTGTATCTATGAGTTAGTCCCATTAAGAAAGTTCAATAAAAAAAGTTCTAATGGTAGCACAGGTCTGCGGCTGTGCTACCCTCTGACATGTGATGAGATTGTTCAGGGTCTCCAAGATGTCTTCCACGCCAGTTGTCACCGCCACATTCCGCTGATATTACAATTTGTAATGCATTATATTAAACAATATTATCAAACTCCTTTTTAGTTGATGTAGTCTAAAACTTTGATTACTCTATGTTCTTAACTCAGTGTTGTACATTCACGAGAATGCGATTGCTGAAAATTTGTTGATTTCATATTTAGCGGCCCTCGGAAACGATAAATTCGCTATTAGGTTTTTGTAAAATGTCTGTCTGTCCGTCTGTCACACTCAGCTCTTAAAAACTAGAAGAGAAATGAAAAATCTTATTTCACCAAGCGTTTTGGCTTGCAAAGTTAAGGTGCAACGGCTAATTTTAGTTTTTTAAAAATCTAACCAATTTTTTTTTTAAATTTAGAAGCAATTTTTGTTCATAGAAATAGGCCACTTCTGCAACAATACATAAATATAAGGGAGATTACGTTAACAATATGTTAACAAAGAAAGATAACTTTTGTGCATTTTCTTTCAGTATTACTTATTCTTATATATCTGTACAATGTAGACGAAATGTTCACAACAAATATAAATAATAGTTGTTTTTTTCTGCTTCAATAGCTACTAGAATTACAATAAAAAGATAGTATTTATGTTTCTAAACAAAAGGCTCTAAGAATGCACTTTGTATGAAAAGGTTTGTGATAATTTTATTTTTTTATATTAAAAATACATAGATGCATTGTAAAAATGCAGGTCACGCTATTGGTCAAACTGTACTTTCTATCCAAATATTTGCTTTGCTAAAAGTTTTTAAAGTTATTTTTGCCAAAAAATTAAACTATTTCCATTGACTAGAGAGTAGAAATGACGTGACCTCAAAGTGAGTTTCAATAAAGTTTTCAAATGTGACAGCATTGAAGATGAAGTTGATGCTGCATAAGATATCTAAGGTTATTAAGTCAAACATTGATTTCTGGAAATAATATACAACGACCAGGTAATATTAAAGACTTTCTGGACATTTATTGTCCGGAAAAGAAATGCGAAACAAATCAGATTCAAATTATCAAAATAAGGGACACAACTCCCGCCCAAACAAAGGTTCAACCTTAAGGCATTCATTATAAAAGCCAACACTCTATCATCGGGTCACTTTGTACAGCCGAACACACACAAAAAAAGAGAAGAAAGAAAAGTTCAGGTGTTTTCAAATAAATCAATCCTCCAAATGTTCTCTCGCTATTGTACTGACTAAACCAGAACTCTATTTGTATACCTATTTACATAGTTAACTATTTAATGATCAGGATTTTTCTAATTGATGGCAATTAACTGACTTGTGCCCATTAGAGAGCATGTCACTATTAGTTCTACACTACAGTAAATCAATGACATGTACAACTAATGTTTATCTATTCTATAAGTGCTCCACAAAAACCAACGTTGAAAAGGAGGATGATATGTTTATGATGATATGTTTGTAGTGATAAAATATTAATCTAGATATTATTGAAGGCAAAGATTAGCAAGTGATCTTTAGAGGGGCTATTATTGCAACGGATGAACACACACACATAAAATGGCATCCGGTCTCAAAGGAAACATTGAGTCAAGGGAGCTTATTCTAACAAGATCACCCTAGTTTATTCACGTGACCTTAAGGATTGATAGGCATATTAAAATGACTAACAAAGTTATATTTTCTTTGTTACTGCAGAGTTATAATTTCTTTATTACTGCACTGACCGAGTTATATTTTCTTTGTTACTACACTGACAGAGTTATATTTTCTTTGTTATTGCACTGACAGAGTTATATTTTCTTTGTTACTGCACTGACATAGTTATATTTTCTTTATTACTGCACTGACAGAGTTATATTTTCTTATATTTTCTTTGTTATTGCACTGACAGAGTTATATTTTCTTTGTTAGTGCAAAGACAGAGTTATATTTTCTTTATTACGTTATTGACATAGTTATATTTTCTTTGTTACTACACTGACAGAGTTATATTTTCTTTGTTATTGCACTGACAGAGTTATATTTTCTATGTTACTGCACTGACGAAGTTGTATTTTCTTTGTTACTACACTGACATAGTTATATTTTCTTTGTTACTGCACTGACAGAGTTATATTTTCTTTGTTAGTGCAAAGACAGAGTTATATTTTCTTTATTACGTTATTGACATAGTTATATTTTCTTTGTTACTGCACTGACATAATTATATTTTCTTTGTAACTGCACTGACATAGTTATATTTTCTTTATTACGTTATTGACAGAGTTATATTTTCTTTGTTACTGCACTGACAGAGTTAAATTTTCTTTGTTGCTGGACTGATAGAGTTATATTTACTTTGTTGTTGCACTGACATGTTCATCATTAGAAATAAATCTACCAGGAATGATTTGTCAAAAAAAAATAAATCATAATTAATCACAATGCAAGTCAACCATTTCTTTAAGAACAGAATTAACATACAGAGGCCAAATCTCGTCTGCAAGAACAATAGCCCCAGGAATACAAGCACATAGTTTATTTCAGAACTATTTCGTCTCAAAACTATCAAGTATTGCCTGTACAATGGTAAGTCTCCGACTCACATTTTAGATTTCAATTATTCAAATCATTACTTATTACTGTCTATTTACGGAATATGAAAATGTACAGTTCTTTCAATCTTTGTTTCTTCAATGTTTCTATTAACAAGTTGTACAAGGCATAGTGTGGACATCAAGTTCAACTAAGTCATAGTGTGGACATCAAGTTGTACAAGTCGTAGTGTGGACATCAAGTTGTACAAGTCATAGTGTGGACATCAAGTTGTACAAGTCGTAGTGTGGACATCAAGTTGTACAAGTCATAGTGTGGACATCAAGTTCAACTAAGTCATAGTGTGGACATCAAGTTGTGCAAGTCATAGTGTGGACATCAAGTTGTACAAGTCATAGTGTGGACATCAAGTTGTACAAGTCATAGTGTGGACATTGAACAGAAAGTCTTTCTAAGGCCTACAAAGAAAAACCAAAAGGAATTCTACTTGCTGTATTTTTCTGGAATGTTCTGTAAAGATTCGTTTCAGTACATTGAAGAGCTAACAGAATCAGACATTCGAGAACACAGCATATAATAAACGGAAAGTTTAGCACTGACCTGTAATAGTGTCTGGAAACAAAAGCGTGATTGAAACAGTAAAGAGTAGACGGCAAGACAAGAAGGATACAATGCGTGTTTCTGTAAAAAAAAAAAAGTAATTCCAGTGAAGATTGCAGACGATATTCAAGTGGGTGTGAGATTTGAATTTCATTTGATATTAGATTTTTATTACCTCGTGACTTGAAGACCTCGCAAAAAAAATGTTGAGGCTTGAAATTGAAACGAATTAATTAATGACAGAAAAATTAATTCAAGTTTTTAATTAACTTCAGAAAACTTTGTATTAAATCTCTATTTTAAGAATGGTGCATGTATATAATATAGATCCTAGGCAAAATCGAGTTCAATTGATGGAAACAATTCAGTTTTATGTTTGATGGAAGTTTAAATTATTATTTTTTTTTTTTATAAAAGAATGAACTAAATGTCTACAAAATATTGTTCACTATTTCAATTCGATGGATTTACATTTTTTGGAGTCCATATTCTTCAATGAAATCAACTTATTTTCCAGGAAATGATTCTTTAGGGCTTTCTATGGTTCACATTGTATTTGTATGATTCACACACATGTATGCTACATACACACACACACCAGATTAAGTCATGATTAAAACTGAAACAAATGTAGAGTTTGGAAATAAAAAGAAAATAAAGTTTGTAGTTTGCTGACGTCACAGTGGAAATAATGTCAAGATGGAATTAACATTAGGCTCATTAGCATTTTATTTGGACTCTCTCGTTCAAGAAATGTGTAACACTGGCCCTATTTTGTGTGTGTGTGTGTGTGAGTGTTCATGGGGGTAGGAGTGATCGCCTTTACTAGAACCCCACTCACTGATCCCCCTCTGTTCTTAGAAATAGTTCATAAATCCACAATGAGACTCTAATTAGCTCCTGTCTGCTATTGAAGACATTGATGTCAAAAGTGACAATACATAAAGAATAACTTTTGTTCAGTCAGTCAGTCTTGCAACATGTCACGTGATTTTATCGCACCCGTACAAACTGTAAGTTTACTTTACCAGAAATAGAGTTATATATAGATCACGTGATAACACTGTCAACTTATATACTGCCATGTGAATACAATAGGATCTTTTTCCCGAGAATCAAACTTGACACAGAAACAATGAATACCTTGAATGAGACATCGGATTATAGAAGGAACGCTAGTGGGCGGAGCTAAATTCACTTGTCACTTAGTGATACTTGAGCGCTGCTGTCTAATGGAAGATTTGTTGGTTTAGGTGGTTAAACAAAATAGGCGGTCCATGGAACAAAGTGGACCTCTATGTGTCTTTCTTCAATGTGTCTCAATGTGCCATGCGTCAATGTCTTACTGTGTCATGCGTCAATATGTCTTACTGTGTCATGCGTCAATATGTCTTACTGTGTCATGCTTCAATGTGTCTTGATGATTTGAAATTGTCTTAATGATGATTACACAATTGTCTTAATATGGCATTCTCTATAACTGTTGAGCAACTACGCGTGACTTATACAAACTAGAAATAGTTAGCATACTATGAACTAATGTAGTGACCGAATTTCAGGTTGTGCAGACCCGGGTTTGTTAGGGACGCCCCGAGACACCCCGCGCTAATACAAACAATGTGAACTTAGACGAAGAGTATTTGATGTCGATGTCCAAAGATTCCAGTCTTATTGTTTTTCAATACTACACGCACTGTACACTGCCATCTGTTTAGAATAAACTCTTTCACTCTCATTAGCATAGAGTCTTTTATACTAGCATAGGGTCTTTTATACTAGTATTGAGTCTTTTACACTATCATTGAGTCTTTTATACTAGCATAGGGTCTTTTATACTAGCCTGGAGTCTTTTACATTAGCGTAGTGTCTTTTACATTAGCATTGTGCCTTTTACATTAGCATTGAGACTTTTACTGATAATTGGCTAAAAATTCACTTAGACTAACACTCATAAATTTTGAAAGCTCTGCAAACTTGTAGACGACCATAGTAAATGAAAGTAAATACAAAAAGGGAAGATAGTCAAGTTTCCGTTTGTTAATATGTGAAAACTTTTTGACGTTTGGTGATAAACGTGAATTATTTGTAATGCTATTGATTGACTAAATCCACTTCACATCACAGTATCTAGCTTCAAAGCAGACACGTTATTATTGTTGTATGGTTAAAGTTAGTATCCAATTATTTTTATAGTCATCTAGTAGAAATGTATTAAGAAAAAGGTTCACGTTTGAAATAAATTTTTTTTTTGTTTCAAATCCAACAGAAACTTTTGTGAACATATTGACAGCCTCTAAAACATACCTGATGTCAATAGAAAATCCTATAATTCCAAACAAGTTAGAAACTTTAGTAAGAACAAGTTAATTTCCACTTCTTGAACACTATAAAAAGTAGATTATATCTGCCATCTATTCTCTCCCCTGCTAAGATAACCTTTAGGGGACTGGAGTGCTAACTAGCAGTGTAATTAGACTCAATAACAAATACTTCGTATGTGCCTTTTTTTCACACATGGAATTTCCACGAGTTGAGAGCAAATTGAGCAGTGTATGCTGGACACGAGGCGACTGGTGCCACTGGTTAAAGGGAGCGGGCGGGAAAGTTCCAGTCACAGAGCTAGCCACTTGTAGCCAATCCTAAACCCTACAGTTGGTCTATTCAATAAATTAGTTCAACCAAGACTTTTGTGTTTTAAACAACCGGAGAGGGAGGGGTGAGCAGACTTGAGTTGTAAAGTTTCTAGCTATGGAAGTGTTTCAATCAGAATACAGCATGGTATTAGTGACGACTAATTGAAGACAAATATTATATACTATAACAACAATTAGAAAAGAAACAAATACAAGTTTCTTTCAAATCAAATGTAAAAAAAAAATAAAAAAAATGATAAAACATTCATTAACATATGACTGAGTTGTCTTTTAATTTTTTAAATATTGTTTGTTAAGTTGTAATGTTGTTAAAAATTAAATTACTCATTGGTAACCTGTACAATGTATCAAGTCTTGTGTACAAAGTAGCATGTGGTGTGTACAACTAATCATGTCTTGTGTACAACATATAAAGTCTTGTGTAGATCGTAACATGTTTTGTTTACAACGTAGCATGTCTTGTCTACAACATAGCCTGTAATGTGTACAACGTACCATGTAGTGTGTACAACGTAGCATATCTTGTACATGACGTAGCAAGTAGTGTGTACAACGTAGCATGTATTGTGTACAACGTAGCTGTCTTGTCTACAACGTGGGCGTGTAGTGTGTACAACGTAGCATGTAGTGTGTACAACGTAGCATGTATTGTGAACAACGTAGCATGTCTTGTACACAACGTAGTATGTAGTGTGTACAACGTAGCGTGTAGTGTGTACAACGTAGCATGTAGTGTTTACAACATAGCATGTAGTGTTTACAACGTAGCATGTAGTGTGTACAACGTAGCATGTGGTGTGTACAACGTAGCATATAGTGTGTACAACGTAACATGTCTTGTGTACAACGTAGCATGTCTTGTACACAACGTAGCGTGTCTTGTACACAACGTAGCATGTAGTGTGTAAAACGTAGCATGTAGTGTCTACAACGTAGCGTGTAGTGTGTACAACGTAGCATGTAGTGTGTACAACGTAGCTTTCTTGTCTACAACGTAGCTTGTAGTGTGTACAACGTAGCATGTTGTGTGTACAACGTAGCGTGTAGTGTGTACAACGTAGCTTGTCTTGATTACGACGTAGCATGTCTTGTCTACAACGTAGCATATGGTGTGTACAACGTAGCATGTAGTGTGTACAACGTAGCATGTAGTGTGTACAACGTAGCATGTAGTGTGTACAACGTAGCACGTAGTGTGTACAACGTAGCGTGTAGTGTGTAAAGCTTAGCATGTCATGACTACAACGTAGCATGTCTTGTCTACAACGTAGTATGTAGTGTGTGCAACGTACCATGTCTTGACTACAACGTAGCATGTCTTGACTACAACGTAGCATGACTTGTCTACAACGTAGCATGTAGTGTGTACAACGTACGTAGCATGTGGTGTGTACAACGTAGCATGTAGTGTGTACAACGTAGCATGTAGTGTGTACAACGTATCATATGGTGTGTACAACGTAGTATGTCTTGTCTACAGCGTTATATGTAGTGTATAAAACGTAGCATGTTGTGTGTACAACGTAACATATAGTGTGTACAACGTAACATGTCTTGTGTACAACGTAGCATGTCTTGTACACAACGTAGCGTGTCTTGTACACAACGTAGCATGTCGTGTGTGCAACGTAGCATGTAGTGTGTACAACGTAGCTGTCTTGTCTACAACGTAGCATGTAGTAGGTTCAACGTAGCACGTAGTGTGTACAACGTAGCACGTAGTGTGTACAACGTAGCATGTCTTGCCTACAACGTAGTATGTAGTGTGTGCAACGTAGCATGTCTTGACTACAACGTAACATGTATTGACTACAACGTAGCATGACTTATTTACAACGTAGCATGTAGTGTGTACAACGTACGTAGCATGTGGTGTGTACAACGTAGCATGTAGTGTGTGCAACGTAGTATGTAGTGTGTACAACGTAGCATGTAGTGTGTACAACGCATCAAATGGTGTGTACAACGTAGTATGTCTTGTCTACAGCATTATATGTAGTGTATACAATGTAGCATGTTGTGTGTACAACGTAGCATGTCTTGTCTACAACGTAGCATGTAGTGTGTACAACGTAGCATGTCTTGTCTACAACGTAGCATGTAGTGTGTACAACGTAGCATGTCTTGTCTACAACGTAGCATGTAGTGTGTACAACGTAGCATGTCTTGTCTACAACGTAGCATGTAGTGTGAACAACGTAGCATGTCTTGTCTACAACGTAGCATGTAGTGTGTACAACGTAGCATGTCTTGTCTACAACGTAGCATGTAGTGTGTACAACGTAGCATGTCTTGTCTACAACGTAGCATGTAGTGTGTACAACGTAGCATGTCTTGTCTACAACGTAGCATGTAGTGTGAACAACGTAGCATGTCTTGACTACAACGTAGCATGTCTTGTGTACAACGTAGCTGTCTTGTTGCCTATCTGCTATCTATTAATATATGATTTTGTTTAGGATAGATCAGATCAAGTACTTCTGATAGAGGAGAGATATACGTTTTACGAACTGTTACTGCACTAAAAGAAATAGAAGATAGAAGTTATTCTCTTCAAACAAGGTGTCACCAACTTTTGTTGGTTTCCAGATCTGCTAGAGACCAAGCTTTTGTCTTACAATATTTTTGTCTTAAGATGATATCTTAAAATGTTGTTCTCTTATGATGTTGTCTTAAAATGTTGTTATTATATGATGTTGTCTTATGATATTGTTGTCTTCAAATGTTCTCTTCTGAAGTTGTTATTTTAAAATGTAGTTGTCTTACCATGTTGTTCAATACGATAGGTATGCTTGGAGACGCTATTGTCTTGTAGGCCAACCAAACAAGCATAGGACTGATCTCTATAAGTTCTTAGGTCTGATGGTGTTTTCAATTTACTTTAAACTTCATTATCACTAGCTTCATCAGAAAACAACAAATGACTTCCTAAGCCAAACCTATTGAAGGACGCAGAGATTGGTTGGGATTAGAACCACCATAACGTCAGTTCAGTGCAGCGAGACAGTCTTAGTTTCAGATAGCACTTTAACTACTAGACATGGCCGAATGAAAGAATAGTCTGACAAAATGTTTTGTATTCAAGATATCAAAGTATCTGTGGCATTTTACGTCTCGAGAGACGATCTTTTCCCTTTGCAACTTCTTGGTTGACTAAAGAGGCCAATCCTTGATACACAGCTGCGATCGCAGATTGGGCATATATAATCACCAGGCGCCGTTGCATTTTTACCCTTCTTTCTGCTTTTGTTGTGTATGGCATCTGCAATCTTTCACCCTTCCTTTATGCTCTCTCTCCATGAGGATCTGTCCAGAGCCACCTCTTCCCAGTTGCCAGTGTCTCGATTTTGAAGAGCTTCATGTCGCGTTTGCATACATCCGTATAACGTAAAAGTGGGCGACCAGCGGCTCTCCTGCCTTCTATAAGATCGCCATACAGGATGTCCTGTGGAAGTCGACCTTCTGGCATTCTACGAACGTGGCCAAGCCAGCCAAGGCGTCTGCTGCTGATAACAGAGCGGATGTCCTGGCACCCTGCTCTTTGTAGCACTTCCTCGTTGGTTATCTTATCTTGCCACCTTATTTTAAAAATCCGCCTTAGGCATCGGAGGTGGAAAACATTCAGCTTTTTTTCCTGCCATGAGTAGGTTGACCATGTTTCACTTCCGTACAGCAAGGTGCTCAACACACAGGTCCGGTAGACTAGGGCTGTTAGTACTGTTAGTCAGCAATATGTTGTCCCAGATTCTTTTCTGCAGCCGTGACATGGTGGCCATTGCCTTGGCTATCCTGTTGTTTATGTCTTTATCCAGTAGAGTGTTGTTGGATATGATGGAGCCAAGGTAACAAAAGTAATCAACAATTTCTAATGGTTGGCCATTAATGCTTAATTGAGGTGCAGTGTTTGTGTTTTGGACAAGTATCTTAGTCTTGCTTTGACTGATGTTTAAGCCGAACTTCTGACAAGCAGCAGATAATTTGTCAACCAGGCACTGTAGCTGAATATCAGAATCAGCCACAATAGCTGCATCATCAGCATACAGGAGTTCCCTGACGAGTAGCTTCCTAACCTTGTTTTTTGCCCGCAGCCTTGATACATTAAATAGTTTTCCAGATGATCTTGTATGGAGAAACACACCTTCGTTTATGTCGTTGTACGCATAATGCAGTAGACAGGAGAAGAATATGCCAAACAGCGTAGGTGCGAGCACACATCCCTGCTTGAAACCACTGCAAACCTCGAAAGGTGCTGATTGGGCTCCATTGAATTTGACAGTGCATTTAGTTTCCTCGTGAAAACACTCAATGAACTGCAGTAGTTTGGGAGGGCAACCTATTTTCCTCAGGAGTTTGAAAAGGCTACTTCTGCTGACCATGTCAAAAGCTTTAGTCAGATCAACAAAAACGATGTAAAGGGGTCTGTCTCTCTCTCTCTGAATTTCTCCTGCAAACCTCAAAAGGTGCTGATTGGGCTCCATTGAATTTGACAGTGCATTTAGTTTCCTCGTGAAAACACTCAATGAACTGCAGTAGTTTGGGAGGGCAACCTATTTTCCTCAGGAGTTTGAAAAGGCCACTTCTGCTGACCATGTCAAAAGCTTTAGTCAGATCAACAAAAACGATGTAAAGGGGTCTGTCTCTCTCTCTGAATTTCTCCTTCAGTAGTCGTAGAGAAGATATCATGTCTACAGTGGATCTACCACTCCTGAATCCACACTGAGACTCTGGGTAGACTCTAGAAGCTATCGCTTGCAGCCTGGATAGTGCCACTCTAGCAAAGATCTTGCCCACTATACTGAGGAGAGAGATACTCCTGTAATTGTTGCAGTCACTCCGATCCCCTTTGTTCTTGTATATTGTGACTATAGTTGCGTCACGCATGTCCTGTGGGACATGACCTGTTTCCCAACAGCGGCAGAGTAGAATATAGAGTTCAGGGAGCAGGAGTGATTCGTTGACTTTCGCTACTTCCACTGGGATACCATCACTCCCAGGAGATTTTCTATTTTTATGCAGTTAATTGCTTTCTTAAGGTCACTGAGGCTCGGAAGATCATCTAGGCATTCCAGTACTGAAAGATCTGGTAGAGAAGCCAGGGCGACATCGTCTACTGTGTTCTGTCCAACGTTCTAGCTGCTTTGTTTGATCTGTAATTTTTTCTCCTGATTTGGATAGAAGGGGGGCAGGCTTAGACACTGTTGGACCCAGGGCCGCTTTAATGCCATCAAATAGAGCTTTGCTATTTCCTGAGTGGAGACTGTCTTGGATTCTGTTGCAGGTATCCCTCCAAAAGTTGTTAGCACATTTTCTAGCCATTTGTTTCGCCTCTTTATTCGCACTTTTGAAGGCCTCCAAAGAGCTTTTTCTCGATGCAAGGTTCCATATGTGCTAGATTTGCCTCAAACCAGTCTACATTTTTGTGTTTTTGAGGCCCAAAGGCGGTGATTGCCGAACTGTATATTACATCTCTTAATTTCTTCCATCTGATAGAGATGTCTTCTTCATCACTTAACGAGGGGATTGAACTGTTCAGGAGCTGCCAAAGAGTGCACACTTCTCTGGGTCACCTACATGGTTGACGTTAATTCGCCTAGTTCTGGGTTGAGTGGAAGTATAAGCCTTCTTGAGAAGTAGTTTGATTTTGCTTAGCACTAGTGAATGGTCTGAGTTGCAGTACGCAACAATGGTATGAACAGGTGTGGATGACACTTTTCAGATCCATCCTTCGGGTGATGCAGAGGTCAAGCTGGTGCCACCTTTTTGAGCGTGGGTGCTGCCAAGAGACTTTATGGCGTTCCTTGCCAGAGAAGAATGTATTTGTTACACACAGTTCATGAGAGCTACATAACTCGAGTAGCCTTTGGCTATTGTCATTGATTTTGCCAACACCATGAGGTCCCAAGCACTGTGGCCATGCATCATTTCCATCACCAACACGGGCATTAAAGTCTCCATTTATATAAAGGTGCTCGGATTTTGGAATACTTTAAATTACGTCCTCTAGAGCTTGAAAGAATCTGTCTTTGTCCTCTTCCGGTGCAGCTCTGTCAAATGGCTGTGTGAAGCGTCTAGTGTGGTAGCTTGACTTGTTGCCACCGCTGGCTAGCATCTGTGATATCAAAGTAACACAACGGATGGCTGCCTGGTCGTGCGGATTGTGCGCTGGACTGTCGTTCGGATTTATCGATGGTCGAGGGTTCAAATCCTGCCCGCTCCCATCCCCCGTCGTCCTGCGGGAGGTTTGGACTAGGAAGTACACTATCTTCAACTCTGAAGGAACATCCGAAACATGTAAAACATTTTACAAACAAACGGTATTTAGGGCGATCCCATTTGTGTTTCTGTGTAGAGTAACATGTATGTGTCTTTGTGAAGTAGCACACAATTGTATGTGTGGAGTAGCACATATATGTGTGTAAAATGCACATATTTGTGTGTGTGGCGTATCACACATTCGTCTGTGATGAGTTGCACACATTTGTGTTTGTGAAGTACCACATATTTGTGTGTGTAAATAGCACACATTTGTGTGTGTCGAGTAGCACTTATTTATGTGTAAAATAGCACACATTTGTGTGTGTCGAGTAGCGCTTATTTATGTGTAAAACAGCACACATTTGTGTGTGTTTGGAGTAGCTCATATTTGTGTGTAAAATAGCACACATTTGTGTGTAAAATAGCACATATTTGTGTGTGTGGAGTAGAACATATTTGTGTGTGCGAAGTAGAACATATTTGTGTGTGTGTGAAGTAGAACATATTTGTGTGTGTGTGGAGTAGCACACATTTGTGATAGTGTAGTAGCATTTATTTGTGTGTGTGGAGTAGCACACATTTGTGATAGTGGAGTAGCAATTATTTGTGAGTGTAAAATATCACACATTTGTGTGTGAAGTAGCACATATTTGTTTGTGTAAAGTAGCATACATTTGTGTGAGTGTGAAGTAGCACATATTTGTTTGTGTAAAGTAGCATACATTTGTGTGTGTGAAGTAGCACATATTTGTTTGTGTAAAGTAGCATACATTTGTGTGAGTGTGAAGTAGCACATATTTGTTTGTGTAAAGTAGCATACATTTGTGTGTGTGTGAAGTAGCACATATTTGTTTGTGTAAAGTAGCATACATTTGTGTGTGTGTGAAGTAGCACATATTTGTTTGTGTAAAGTAGCATACATTTGTGTGAGTGAAGTAGCACATATTTGTTTGTGTAAAGTAGCATACATTTGTGTGAGTGAAGTAGCTAGGGTTGCACCGGATAGTACTTTTTGATATCCGGCCGGGGCCGATATGACCGGATATTAAAATTTGATATTCGGCCGGGGCCGGAGCCGGATACCTAAGTTTTTTGTTAATAGCGTGTGTTGCTGAATATTTTAAATAACATACCTATATTGGTTGGTTATATTTTTTTCCTTTTATATACCTTATTGTTTTAAACTCTGTTACTGATTGATTTATTCAAGCTTAACAGTATTTCTAAAAATCTGTATAGCATGAGTGTGTCTGTGTGTATGTACGATGCCACCAACTGTAAAGGATGTGTGTAGGAAGGTCAATGTAAATAATGTTAGTATATATTTAACTAATTACATATGTAAATCTCTCATAAGTAAAGTGCAATCTGACTTGTATAGTGGTCAGATGTATGTGTTCATGAATTTCAGACCATCAACTTAGTCAGATATACCTAATGAGACTACACATGTAGTCCTAGTGTAGTGTGTAAAGTTGTTTGTGTTAACCATCAAGCATTGTTTTTTCCTTGAGCATACGCACGCAATAGAGTTGGGTGTCAGTCAAAAAAGATAACACATTGGCATGGTCAGTCAAGCATATAGATATATTATAGCCGTCCACTAGTTAGAGGTCAAGGGTTGTTTTTTTTTTTACACTCCAGCATATTGTTTCTTTGTTTGCTAGATCTAACTGCGGTACAATTATTCAATTTCTTTTATGCAATTTTAAAATTTACTGTTAGGTTTTCCGTTATTTATTTAGTCAAAAGAATTAAACAATGAAATCAACTTTCTTTCTAAAGATTTTAATACAAGGCAAAAAAATACACACACGCAAACATGCACATCTTAGTTTTATTGTATTGTGCAAAGAACGTACGTAAGAAACATTAAATGCAAATAACGTATGTTAGAAACATCTTCCTTAAGTATAACTTATTAATTATTGTATTCGTGGTTTCAGTAACTGCTACAAAAGAGAACCATAGTAAGCCTATGGTCGTCAGGTGTGTAAAAGTCGTCCTAGCCTGATACACAGACATTAATGGAACAAGGTCCACTTTATGCATATTGAATAGGTGTATTTTTTACTATCCGGTTTACTATCCGGTAGTGATATCCGGCCGGAGCCGAATAGCACCGGATAGTAACAAATGCGGATATTCGTCAGAAGCCAGACCCGGAGCGACTATCCGGTGCACCCCAAGAAGTAGCACATATTTGTGTGTGTGAACTAGCATATATTTGTGTGTATGGAGTAGCACATATTTTTTCTGTTTGAAGTAGGACATATTTGTTTGTGTGAAGTAGCACATATTTGTTTGTGTAAAGTAGCACATATTTGTGTGTGTAAATAGCACACATTTGTGTGTGTGAAGAAGCACATATTTGTATTTGTGTGTGTAAAAAAGCATACATTTGTTTGTGTGGAGTAGCATACATTTGTGTGTGTGGAGTAGCATACATTTGTGTGTGTGGAGTAGCATACATTTGTGTGTGTGGAGTAGCATACATTTGTGTGTGTGAAGTAGCACATATTTGTGTCCGTGAAGTAGCACATTTTTGTGTGTGAAGTAACATATATTTGTGTGTGTGTAGAGTAGCACATATTTGTCAGTGTGACTTAATACATATTGGTGTGTGTTAATACATATTTATGTTAGTGTGTGACGAAGCACATAATTCTGTATGTATGAAGTAGCAAATATATGTTTGTGTGAAGTAACACATATTTGTGTGTGCGGAGTAGCACATATTTGTGTGTGTGGAGTAACACATATTTGTGTGTGTGGAGTAGCACATATTTTGTGTGTGGAGTAACACATATTTGTGTGTGTGAAGTAACACATATTTGTGTTTGTGACTTAGCACATTATTGTGTGTGTGAAGTAACACAAATTTATGTGTGTGAATTATCACATATTTGTGTGTGTGAAGTAACACATATTTGTGTTTGTGACTTAATATATATTTGTGTGTGTGACTTAGCACATGTTAGTGTGTGTGAAGTAACACATATTTGTGTGTGTGGAGTAGCACATATTTGTGTTTGTGATAAGCACATATTTGTGTGTGTGAAGTAACACCTATTTCTGTGTGTGAAGTAACACATATTTGTGTGTGTGAAGTAGCACATATTTGTGTGTGTGAAGTAGCACATATTTGAGTGTGTAAAGTAGCACATATTTGTGTGTGTGACTAAGCAAATATTTGTGTGTGTGACTAAGCAAATATTTGTGTGTGTGAAGTAACACATATTTGTGTGTGTGAAGTATTACAAATTTGTGTGTGTGGAGTAGCACATAATTGTGTGTGAGGAGTAGCTCACATTTGTGTGTGTGTGGAGTAGCATACATTTGTGTGTGTGAAGTAGCACATTTGTGTGTGTGTGGGAAGTAGCACATATTTTTGTGTGTGAAGTAACACATTTAAGTAATTTTCTGAGTGAAGTAGTACATATCTGTGTGAAGTATGTGAAGTAGCACATATTTGTATGTGTGAAGTAGCACATTTAAGTGTGTGTGTGAAGTAGAACATTTTAGTGTGTGTGTGAAGTAGCACATTTGTGTGTGTGTGTGAAGTAGCACATATTTGTTTGTGTGAAGTAGCATATATTTGTGTGTATGAAGTAAAACATATTTGTGTGTGTGGAGTAACACATATTGGTTTGTGTGAAGTAACATGTTTGTGTGTGTGTGTAGGGTAGCACATATCTGTGTGTGTGGAGTAACACACATTTGTGTCTGTAGTAACATACATTTGTGTGTGTGGAGTAACACATATTTGTGTGTGGAATAGCACAAATTTGTGTGAGTGGAGTAGCACAAATTTGTGTGTGTGTGTAGTAGCACATATATGTCTGTGGAGTAACATATAATTGTGTGTGTGAAGTAGCACATTTTTGTGTGTGTGGAGTAAAACATTTTTTTATGTGTAGTATTACATATTTTTGCGTGTGGAGTAACACATATTTGTGTGTGTGGAGTAACACATATTTGTGTGTGTGAAGTAACACATATTTGTTTGTGTGAAGTAGCACATATTTGTTTGTGTGAAGTAGCACATATTTGTTTGTGTGAAGTAGCACATATTTGTGTGTGTGGGGTAACACATATTTGTTTGTGTGAAGTAGTACATATTTGTGTGTGTGAAGAAGCACCTGTTTGTGTGTGTGTAAAGTAGCACATATTTGTGTGTGTGACTAAGCAAATATTTGTGTGTGTGAAGTAACACATATTTGTGTGTGTGTAGTAGCACATATTTGTCGGTGGAGTAACATATAATTGTGTGTGTGAAGTAGCACATTTGTGTGTGTGTGTGTGTGAAGTAGCAGATATTTGTTTGTGTGAAGTAGAGCAGGATTTTGTGTGTGAAGTAGCAAATATTTGTGTGTGTGAAGTAGCACATTTGAGTGTGTGTCACGTAGCACATATTTGTGTGTGTGAAGTAGCTCATTTGAGTGTGTGTCACGTAGCACATATTTGTGTGTGTGAAGTAGCACATTTGAGTGTGTGTCACGTAGCACATATTTGTGTGTGTGAAGTAGCACATTTGAGTGTGTGTCACGTAACACATATTTGTGTGTGTGAAGTAGCACATATTTGTATGTGTGAAGTAGCACATATATGTGTTTGTGGAGTAACACATATTTGTGTGTGTGGAGTAACACATATTTGTGTGTGCGGAGTAGCACATATTTGTGTGTGTGGAGTAACACATATTTGTGTGTGCGGAGTAGCACATATTTGTGTGTGTGGAGTAACACATATTTGTGTGTGTGGAGTAACACATATTTGTGTGTGTGGAGTAACACATATTTGTGTCTGTGGAGTAACACAAATTAGTGTGTGTGGAGCAGCACATATTTGTGTGTGTGGAGTAGCACATATTTGTGTGTGTTGAGTAGCACATATTTGTGTGTGTGGAGTAACACATATTTGTTTGTGAGGAGTAACACATATTTGTGTGTGTGGAGTAACACATATTTGTGAATGTGGAGTAACACATATTTGTGTTTGTGGAGAAACACATATTTTTGTATGTGGAGTAACACATATTTTTGTGTTGAGTAGCACATATTTGTGTATGTGGAGTAGCACATATTTGCGTGTGTGGAGTAGCACATATTTGTGTGTGTGGAGTAACACATATTTGTTTCTGTGGAGTAACACAAATTAGTGTGTGTGGAGCAGCACATATTTGTGTGTGTGGAGTAGCACATATTTGTGTGTGTGGAGTAGCACATATTTGTGTGTGTGGAGTAACACATATTTATTTGTGAGGAGTAACACATATTTGTGTGTGTGGAGTAACACATATTTGTGAATGTGGAGTAACACATTTGTGTGTGTGTGGAGAAACACATATTTGTGTGTGTGGAGTAACACATATTGTGTGTGTGGAGTAGAATATATTTGTGTGTGTGTAGTAGAACATATTTGTGTGTGTGTGGAGAAACACATATTGTGTGTCTGGAGTAGAATATATTTGTGTGTGTGTAGTAGAACATATTTGTGTGTGTGTGGAGTAACACATATTTGTGTATGTGGAGTAGCACATATTTGCGTGTGTGGAGTAGCACATATTTGTGTGTTTGTGGAGTAGCACATATTTGTGTGTTTGTGGAGTAGCACATATTTGTGTGTGTGTAGTAGAACATATTAATGTGTGTGTGGAGTAACACATATTTGTGTATGTTTAGTAGCACATATTTGCGTGTGTGAAGTAGCACATATTTGTGTGTTTGTGGAGTAGAACATATTTGTGTGTGTGAAGGAGCACATATTTTTTTTTGAGAAATTACACATATATTTTTGATAACACAATCTATATGTCTTGTTTGTCCATTGCATTCTTATGTGTCTGAATAGTTGATCATCATGTTCAAAGTAGTCTCAAAGACAAATTAAGTTCAAACAAAAGAGTGTACTATTAAAAAAAAAGTGGAAGAAGTGTCTGGCTAGGAATTTATGAAAAATAAATAGGCAAAAAAATAAATTCCACCTTATATAAATAATATGACTCAAAGATGTTTGTTTAATTTGTTGAGTGATACAGAGTTTTGTGGTAAGATGAGATAATTACAAAGCTTATAATCTTATAGCAACACACGGAGTCTTATACAAATTCACGGATCAATTTGAAACTTTTGCACATTTATTTATTGTCGCTAACAAAACACGAATCACTAAAAAATTAACAAATTAATTAGTAGTAATTAACTAATCTAGTTTGACATAGAAAGTGAAATAAATCTTTTCAGCATTGAGCAAAAACAAACCCATCCACTCCCAATTTTCCAATAACTTTCACTAGTTTGAAATATAGTCTGTATAAATGCGGATCTGCTGCACTATATATTTCTTGCCTAGAATTTAGTTTAATTCCTTATTAATATTTATGTTTTGATGCCATCAGCTTTATTTTGAACAAAAAAGACCAAAATGGCACGTCACAATCTCGTCTGCTGTTTTTATTCTCTAAAATCAATGGAACTAAACTTTTTTATTTCTTGTGCACGTGACGCGCCAGATTTTTTTGAAAGCAGATTTTACTTTCCCATGTTAGAGGATGTCGCCAAGGTTAAAAAAAAATCTTGGTCTGGAACATTAAAAAAAAGAAATGAGGGAAAAACAGGGGGGACAAATCTGGTGGATATAGTGAACTAAGATTGTTATAAACGTCTCTACATTAAATCAACATCATGTCTGTAGTTGATCTCTCAAGGATAAACGGGATGTTATTAATTCATGTCTCAGCGTTCATTCATTGTATTGATTTGATTCTTGAGTTGCGAGTGTTTCAGGTTTCATCCCCCCTCCCGCCGGTCTCACTGTACAGGTTAAAAGTTCAACCCAGAACGTACAACACAGAACACTTCTAGTGCCCTATCTATTAACATTAAATAGCGCCACAAACTACATAGAACACCATCATTATAGTATTGTGAACTAAACACTATTTCAAACTACTAGAAACATTTAGTATAGTACTAGATCTACATTCCATTTTAGTATTCTAAGGACCTTCGATTCCAAAAGAAAAAAATTTTTTCACTTATTTGACTCTCTCCTTCAAATTCGTCCTTCTCTGGGAAATGTTGCGTCTCTTTCTTTTGAGTAGGAGAAACAGACTGACTTGTGTTCCTGTGTAGCAGAAAATAATTGAATTGGAACTTAACAATATGACTTCTCAGGCCACTTTGGCGATTGTGTGTCTAGAGATTCTATCAAAAATGTTCAAGTTTCTAGTCATTCAACATTGAGCAGATATAGATGTAGAATAGTCCTGGAGGTCTTATTATAGCCTTCACCTCGGAGTCATGACTTCAAAGCAACAAACGAAAACACAAAAGAAACGAAAAAAAAACACACAAAAAACTCAAAGTAAAAGTGAAGCGAATACCCAGAACCCACAAAGTATGTGTGAGTCCACCCAGTAGAAAAATTGTGATCTTCAGTTTTTTTAAATTTAATTTCAACACATTTCTCCTACTCCCGATATTATGCACCCGTACATGAAAAAGAAAGAAGAAAAAATAAAGGGGGGGGGGAGGGATTTAAATTCATTACCGTAATTCTATAGTTAATTTAGAATATATCCGGTATCTTAAAATCTATTCTGACTGTTATTCATCATCATCATCAAACTCTATTTGAGTGAGGGCTTGAGAGGCCTAAATCCTCTCTTGTAAAAGCCCTGTACAGAAACCCTGCTGTCTTTCGTAGTGCGTAAACGTCACCATAAAGGTCGAGAATTTTTGGTTCCCTGACCTGTCGAGGCGAGATCAGCAAGTCTGGGACAGTCAAACAGAATATGAGGCACGGTTTCCTCTTTTTTCCCGCAGCGGGGGCACCGTGAATCGAAATTTGGCCATAGCCGTGAGAAATATGAGCCAACAGGACAGTGGCCTGTCCTGCACTGTGCTATAATAGCTTGCTCAGGCCTGGACAGCCTCAACCACGGGGAACTGCGGTCAGGGTGCCTCATGCGTTCCCAGACTCCACGAGCTTTTTAGGAATTGTCCCAGCACTCAAACCACTTTTCCATTTCTGTTTTTTTTAATTATAGCCAGAGCATGGTGAAAACTTACAGCCTGTTCAGTTGGTGGGATTCGCCCTCCCTGGTTGGCCAAGGAGTCTGCAATAGTGTTGCCAGTCACACCTATGTGACTGGGTAACCAATGCATTATTACAGGGGTGCCATCAAAACTGAAAACACTACCACATGGTCCAAAGATTTTTCTGAGTAAGAGCCATGAAAGTCGATGTAGCCTTCATAGCCTGCTCTTCCAGGCATTAATGGTCTCCAGTGCTAGAATTTGAAGGTCGTTAGATGAACGACTAAGCTTAGTGGCATTAGGGTCTACTAGTTTCAATGGTATGTCTGGGGTCGTTGGGCGACACCAAGGGGGGAGGAGATGAAAACGTTGAATGTTTTGTTGGTTGGTGGAGAGGCCAGCTTTATCAGACAGTCTAGTGGCATGATGAATAAAAGACTACATCTCGATACGTCTTCTGCATTTCTAACCATCCACTAGTTTTCTAGCTGGGAGGTATTCATCCAGCCTTTTATACCGCTCAAAGCAGGTCAGTATTGACCATTCTCTCCTAAGGCTTAGTGGACCTCAATTAGCCATTATTTCAGCTACATTTAGTGGGCTTGTCCTAAAGGTTCCACTGACAAATCTTTGGCCTTGGGACTGTATTTTATCAAATTGTTCAAGAGCTGTCCTAGAGCCATAAATTTGCACAGGTAGGCTGTAGTCTATCTGTGATCGGACTGCTCACAAATACAGTGATCGAAGCATGTCTGCTCAGGCTCCCCACTTCGTGGATGCCAGCTTCCGCACAATGCAGTTTCCCTGAGGCCTTTCTTGCAACTTCCTGGATGTGCTCACACATTTTTAGTTTGCGATCTAAAGTTACACTAAGGTACTGACTGTTAGATCAAGATATTATTCCAACTCTACTAAAAAAATGCGCTGAGTGTATTCTCGCGTTCATTATTTTTTTTTATAGGCGGGAATCAAATAAATATCAAAGGATAATTTTTGTTAAAAAATTTTGATGTCAACTCGATCCAGTAAAATTTTTTGTTTGTTTTTGTTTGTAGGATTCGTCTTTACAAACCATTTTAAAAAGAATCCATTCTCTTTCTTACAAAGTAATAGCGGCTTGAGTGGACGGGGGTGACTAGAAATCAACCAATGAAATCACTTTAATTTGATTTGATCAATGTAAGAAGAACTAGATTTAACGTTAGGAAATGTTTGGATCTATCAAAATAATGTTTGTACAAACCATATGAGGATATCTGTACACTATGTGTACACGTAGACACCTAACTACTGTCTATAGCAATGCGTCTTTCTTTGTGGAGACGTGGAGAGGTCCCACTTGGTAACATGAGTACACCAACAAGATGTTACATCAAACCCTCAGGGCGGATACAGTTCTTCAGGACGAATCAAAATCTACCAGAGTGGCTTTCCTAGGGCAGTCCAACGTGAGATAAGAGACTGGCCAAGTTAGTTACTATGGTAATTGATATCAACAAAGTGAGATGAAATCGAGGCTAGAGAACAATGTTTGTTTCTTTAATAAAACTTTTGCTCTTAGTTTTTAAAACGTGAATCAAAAAAGTGCATGCTTGAAAAACACATTTGATACAAATCTTGACAACCTCTGCTAAATAGATATATGTCTTGACAACTACAGCTAAATAGACACACGTCTTGACAACCACAGTTAAATACACACACGTATTGACAACCACTGCAAAATAGACACATTTCTTGACAACCACTGCTAATTAGCCACACGTCTTGACAACCACTGCTAGATAGACACACGTCTTGACAACCACTGCTAGATAGACACACGTCTTGACAACCACTGCTAAACAAACACACATCTTGACAACCACTGCTAAATAGGCACAAGTCTTGACAACCACAACTTAATAGACACACATCTTGACAACCACTGCTAGATAGACACACGTCTTGACAATCACAACTAAATAGACACAAGTCTTGACAACCACAACTAAATAGACACGTCTTGACAACCGTTGATACAATAGAAGATAATAAAAATCATTGCAAGTAGCGGCCATTTCATAAAACTATTGAACAATGCGTTCTTCCTATAAAATGTTGTTTTTATTTTTTTTCTTACTTAAAAATGTGTCAACTAAATGTTAAAGAAAGGATTTAGAAAGACATTAGATGTAGATGTAGCTACAAACATATTTTAACTACCATGAAATAGTATTCAGAGATATTAGTAGCACAACTAGAAATGCGATCAGACTTGAAATAGTGTCACACATAATGTCTAATAACTTAATTAAGAAATCTACTTTTTACTCAAGAAAACAGTTCACTAACAGCTTATTTTTACTCCGAAGTTTTGTAGTTTTTAAGTTTTATTATTTCTAGGTTTGGATCAAGTGCCATGTATACTCTAGCGCCCCAGTGGGTCTTCAACCTTCTTTTTTTATTTGGCCTCCCCCCTCCCTTTGTTCGTATGTTTTCTTTGTAAAAATCCGCCAGCGCCCCCCCCCCCTTTCTAAGAAAAACACTTATAATAAGCGTGAGAAAGCACATTTGTATAAAATGTCATTTATTTATTAATTATTATGCTGTCAATGCTCCCGCATGGGAGACGAGAACACTGAAATAGACCGCCAGCAGACAACGGCTTTGTCTGCATAAATTCGGGAAAATATGCAGGTCGCAACTGAGTTTGCGTAGTTATGTGAAACACTACACTCAGACTTATTCTTCGGTATCGAAGACATTGCCATAAATGCCATTTTTATCATTATACAAAAATTATGTCAAATAATTTGCAGTGATTACACACACAAATTAATCTCATCGTCATGATTTTCTTTCAAATCCTAAGAATAGTCCCTTTTTAAATGTTTGAATATTAGGGCCTACTGTTTTTAGGTTTAATTTTAAATTTAGTTTTATTTTTAATATCAACATTATTATTGCTGGATTCATTAAAAAATTAAATTAAGCTTATGGGAAACTTGTGCCTCCTGCAGTCCGACAATATTAGAAATTTCAAGCTTTAAATTAGCCATAGGAAAGCGAAAGTATGTACGTATGTATGTATGCATGTATGTATGTATGTATGTATGTATGTATGTATGTATGTATGTATGTATGTATGTATGTATGTATGTATGTATGTATGTATGTATGTATGTATGTTTGTATGTACGTATGTACGTATGTATGTATGTATGTACGTATGTACGTATGTATGTATGTATGTATGTACGTATGTACGTATGTATGTATGTATGTATGATGTATGCATGTATGCATGTATGTATGTATGTATGTTTGTATGTACGTATGTACGTATGTATGTATGTATGTATGTATGTATGTATGTATGTATGTATGTATGTATGTACGTATGTACGTATGTACGTATGTATGTATGTATGTATGTATGTATGTATGTATGTATGTATGTATGTGTATACGTGTGTATGTATGTGTATACGTGTGTATGTGTGTGTATGTATGTATGTATGTATGAATAAATTTATGTGTGTATATGTGTGTGTATTATGTATGTATGCATGTTTGTATGTATGTTTGTATGTTTGTATATGTGTATGTATAGAAATCAGGTCCATTTGACCAATATTAGTGAACTTAAGTCCTAAAGTCGTACTAAAGACTACTAAGGGTTAAAGTTTCTCTGAATACCATGTTGCTAAAAACTTTTTCCTTTATGGAAATGATGGGCGTAGCCAGGATTTTTTTCGGGGGGGGGGAGTTGGGGTGATTTTTTTCTCTTCCCCGGGGCCATATATATGTGTGCGTATGTGTTTGTGTGTGTATGTTTGTGTGTGTGAATGTAATTTATCTTTTTCACATTGCGACCGATCATTCTTTCGGAAGACGTTTATTGTATCCTAGAAAAGGTTCTTCATGGAGTTAGTGGGAAGACTTAGGGACACCCCAACTTGACAGCCAGGGGTCTGGGAGAGCGCTGTGAGCCCTGCCGCCAAGCACTATTTCCGGTATTTAAAAAAAGCATATTCAGAGTTCTCTGCACGTGCATTCTGCGACAATTGAAACGTTTAGTTTAAAAAAAACAAATCTTTTATTCAATGCACTTTATTAATGGAGCCCATCGACTGGTAGAAATTTGTAACGCCTCTTGGCTACGCTCATGGAATTTGGTCACTGTAATTTGATTTAAAATCATATTGAAGAGGGGGGGGGATTAACCTCGAAATTCTCTGTAAAGGGGGGGGGGGGTCTACTCAAAACCATCAGGAGGGGATTAAAATTAAATTTCATAGAGTTTTGTGACTGTAGTTTTCTTTAATTTTATATTGAAGAGGTGGTTTTTAGCTGCAAACCCCGCTGGATGGGGTTTTTAAAACTCAAAACCCATAGAATCTGGTGACTGTTGTATGCTTTAGTTTTATATTGAATATCGTAAAAATAAATTTGGAGGGGTTTTTAAAATCAAAACCTCCTTTGCTGCACTGGTGCAAATGATGGTTTAACATTAAAATCTCAGCTAAAATGACTAAAATTAAAGCAGAAAATCATTCACAAAACTATACCCCCCCCCCTTGCGGAGGTGGGGAATTTAATATGGGGGAGGGGTGAAATCCAAACTCTCCCCAGGCTACACCCATGATGTAAATAGTTTTAGCCTTATTGGTATTCCTCGTTACTAAGTTTTTAATTAAGTATTGTAAGACTGCAGTACTGAACTTGACTGTATGGTAAGACTGCAGTACTGTAATTGACTGTATGGTAAAACTGCAGTACTGTACTTGACTGTATGGTAAGACTGCTGTACCGTAATCGACTGTGTGGTGAGTACTGTAAGTAATTTCAAGCTGTCTATCCAGACAGATACTTAGTTGTGCTGAGTTGTAGAGACCCTTAAGACAGACAGGGTGGTCCTAGTGTTGATGACATGCGCTTCACGGAGGTCACACAGTTATCAATCAAACCTGATGCACTGTCTAGTCGCTTAATAGCATGTAGCATTAGTGAATAGGTCATTGAAAGGACAGCCGTTGACCACACTGCCAAGCAACTGACCATAACACTCAATGTTAATAGTACAGATACAACTACAACTACAGATACAGATACAAATAGTCAAGGTTCAAGTAAAGTTCCCCATTCCGACCTTGCGATCTGTAGGGCAGGTGATGTCAAAGGCTAACCGTGGCCAGATGACTAGATACAAATACAGAGACAAATAGAATCTAACTCTACACGAAGTACAATCTTTAAAGATGTATGTTTCTACTTTTACCACTATTTTTTCTATATTGTTCATTGTCTCAATCTGTTCATCTTTCACTTGATCTCACTCAATCACTCCAACTCTCCATCTCTGAACATCTCTCTCTCTCTCTTCTATATCTCTCTCTGTTTCTCTCCATCTCTCTCACTCTCCTCTCTCTCTCTAAAATGGTTTGGTTCGACTCTTTAACTTGTTTGTAAATAACGTTTTAGTCATTGGTTTCACAAACAAAGGGCAATAACTTGAAATATACGAATTGTTTTCTTTTTGCATAGGAGTTGAATATTTCCACTCAAACCTACTTTGACAAATTGTGTGACCTGTTTACTAGTAAAACTAGTACAATCTGTAGAAATGTTTCCATAATGTTTATGTTTCATTTGCCGAGTCAAATGTAACAGTTTCTAGTATCTTCATGTTTGTTACTTCTTTGTCATGTGCATATTATTTGCAAGTAATGTGTATGTTAAGTATATACATGTATCATGTGCGGTCATTTAGCGTAGGGAATTCTTTAAACAACTTCAGCCAAGGACTTTAGAAATCAGCATTGGAAACTATTTCTATTTCTATCAACTTATTGGAGATGTTCAGACAAAAAGTTCATCACAGTAATCTGCTCCCTCAGTGAACACTTTAGTTTTGTACATCCCGGTTTCTTTCATTGAGCAACAGGATTCGGTCCGTAGAAATGAAGGTAAAGTGGTATGAAGAAATGTGGTGCCGATACATTAGACAAGATTGAACGTAAGAAAACGTTAAGATAAAAATTTAATTTAAAAAAAATCCTTAAAAAGAAAACGTATCCTCTCTATCTATATAATTCTCTTCTTCCCTCAACAGTTTAAACGAGAAGAAGAAGTAAAGAAAAGATCACTCTCTTATTTCTGCGGATAGTCCACGAGAAAACAAGAGGGGGGGAGGAAGACGTAGTCACAAAATAGCTGAGCCGGACAGTTGTAACCAAGACATATCACACTTTTGTTTGTAATTCTACCTCACGTTAAAAATAAAAAAAAAAAAAGGGGGGGGGGAGGAATCTACTCTGTAGTAACTATCGAGGCGACACAGAGCACGCTCAAGAGTTTGAACACCATGGAAAGTTCAGTTTTTTATTTTTGCAACTCGGGCGGAGGGAGTTATCCTAGGTAATTTATGAGGCGAAAACAAAAAGTGGGGAAGGGGGGGGGGAGTAGTATTCCTCCGTCACTAAATAGCAGAACCGGACTTAACCATTGTAGCGCCCTATGCGAAACGGATTTCGTTTGGGTTAGCGATACGGATAATAGTGAAAATTAAGAGTTTGTATTAGAAAATAAATTCGTCTTTGTATTTTATTTATTCTTTACTACGTACATAATTACTTTACGAGCCTTGCGTGTAGCGAAGTCATACAGTACATCATAAAAATTCTATTTACCCCATATATTCAACTATAATCTCTCTGTTGGAGAAATTACGTAGACTATTATCTAAAATGTAAGGGGACCCAATTCTACATATTTATCCACATCAGCGAATACGGAAGGATTAATTTCACTTGTTGGTATCAAAAAGACTAATTATTTATGCAAAGTTTGAACTTGATCCAAGAATGGGTGTGGTAGAAACACATTTGTACAAATCAAACAGAGTGAGTTGATAAAAGCTTTCTTAAAATGTTAGGGACACTACATTGAAAACTGTTGCCATCTACAGAATAAATATATTTTGTGCTACAGGCGCAAGAATTTAGAGCTTTGAATCACAAATGATGCTGTGGTCTTTGTGTGCTCTGTTCTAATACTTCCCTCTGATGTCAGTATTTGCTTGACTATTTCTGTCAGTTAACAAGGTCATGTAATAAAGACACGTGACCAATAGCAACACATAGTATTGGTCTATATTTTGAATGTTACTCCACTCAAGCGTTCAGCATTAAGGCAATGCTCGAACTGAAAGTTAAGCCTCACCGTTAGATACTCCGCTGTTTAGTAAGAACTTTTTATTACAACGAAAAGTAAATATTTGCTTCTTATTGTTAGTCTGTAATGTTTGTATACATGGGCGTAGCCAGGGTTTTTTTTATCGGGAAGTTTTTTTTTGTGCGGTGAGTAAAATTTTGTTCTCGATTCTTCTTTGCACACACACAAACACACACAGAGAAATAAAAAAATGAATACTAAATTTACGTAATGGATGCTCATTACAGCCAGTTTGTTCATTTTTGTGTTGGTCCTTAGTACCCTAGAGTAGGCTGTTTTTTGAAGTTCATTGTATGACAATTGATCAGTACAAACATTTCACTTGCCAGCAAGAGGCTGTGCTGTGAGTACGAATTTGGGACCAGACATTATTTCCTGTATTCGCAACTAAAGAAATGCATTTTCTGAGGTGTCTACAGCTTAATATACTACTATTCTTTAAAACATGCATGTTAACTATCAAATCTGCTATTCACTGCATTGAATTAATTGTGAGTACAAGAACAGATTATTGTAGAAAATGTTTTATTTGAGATAATGTTGAACCTCATGTGACTGTAGGCTGCTGTAGGCTGCTGTAGGCTGCTGTAGGCTGCTGTGATTCCAATTCTCGTAGATTTATTTTAGTAATGGTTTCAAGGAACTAGTAGGAAAACAGATTTTGGGGTGAGAGAGGGGCCGCGGGACGGAGTACGGGGCTCAATCTCAAAACGCCTCAATTTTATTTTTCAATGGATACAGGTAAGTCTTAGTAGTCACCTAAAACACTGAAGAATGTTGGGCGACTGAAACGTATTGATGAGTATTATGTGTGTTGTCTACCTAGATCTAAGATCAAAGTGTCAGTCTTCTTACCATGGCCCTGACTAAACCTCACCAACTGTTTCTTACCATGGCCCTGACTAAACCTCACCAACTGTTTCTTACCATGGCCCTGACTAAACCTCACCAACTGTTTCTTACCATGGCCCTGAATAAACCACACCAACTGTTTCTTACCATTGCCCTGACTAAACCACACAAACTGTTTCTTACCATGGCCCTGACTAAACCAAACAAACTGTTTCTTACCATGGCCCTGAATAAACCACACCAACTGTTTCTTACCATGGCCCTGAATAAACCACACCAACTGTTTCTTACCATAGCCCTGACTAAACCACACAAACTGTTTCTTACCATGGCCCTGACTAAACCACACAAACTGTTTCTTACCATGGCCCTGATTAAACCACACCAACTGTTTCTTACCATGGCCCTAACTAAACCACACAAGCTGTTTCTTACCATGGCCCTGACTAAACCACACCAACTGTTTCTTACCATGGCCCTAACTAAACCACACAAATTGTTTATTACTATGGCCCTGAATAAACCACACCAACTGTTTCTTACCATGGTCCTAACTAAACCACACAAGCTGTTTCTTACCATGGCCCAGACTAAACCACACAAACTGTTTCTTCTCCACTGTTTCTCATTCCATTTGTTTGGCGCCACGCGACCGGAAGGCAATCGCCGTTATAAGTTTAGGACCACTTTTTTGTCTGCGAGGTTTGAATTCAGCTACTCGATCTGCCGCTCGTGCCGGAGGGAGAGATGCTTGATTTCCGAGTTCGTGCGTGCCAGAATGAGGAGGGCAGCTGTTGAGCAAGATTGGGCCAGGATTGACAGAGTTGTCGTTACGTGCGTGTGATCAAGTTGAGACAATTCAACGCAAGGGGGTTAAATATTGCCTGCTAGCTTCATTTCTTCTGTCCACTTGTTCCAGTCTAAACCTAAGCAAGATTTCCAGTCGTTTTAGGACAAATTTAAACTTCTAGCTTCATAAAGTAATCGTTAGAAATCAAATGTATTCACAGGAGTAAGATTAAATTGTTAATACTGCGTTGGTATATTGACTAGACATTACACCATTTCACACAAGTCTATGTGACTGGTGGTGGGGGAGGAAGTTAGTAACTTTAGACTGATTAGTAAAACTAATTAAGCTATTAACATTAAAAAGCAACTATTTTCTAATATTTAAACTTAAGAGAATTCAGTCTAAAAGTTTGCCCGTTTCCTTATTTGTGTGTGTGTGTGTCTTTTTCTCTATATTAATGTGTTAGAATCAAAGAAAAAAATATGTTACCAAATATGTTAATAAAGTCTGTACAATAATTCTTATAACTATAAATAGATATAGTGTCTATAGAAGTTTTAATTCTTATAAAATATATAGATGTGATGTGTCCAAAAAATAGAGGCTTATAGGTCATAGTTGGGGTCTGCTTGAGATTCTGCTGACTTCCTTACTTTGTACTTGGTATACAATTGTCTGAATGTGATTATTTTCTTTTGGTAGTTTCTTATATGTAATCATTTGGTAGGTTCTAGGATGTAATCATTTTGTGCGTCCCGAGACATGACGTTAAACGGCGCTCCTCTTTTATTAGCACTTTTAGAGCTCAATAGTGCCCTACTTCTTTTCTATCATTGTGTCTGCCTCCTCCTTTCCTCAGTCTGCCTTCATTGATCATCACTCTGTCTCCTTATCTCTAAATATCTCACTACGTCCTAGACCAGTCCGTTTGCCGTGGACTGCGATGGGTAAGGGGGGATAAAGAGATCCTGGTGTTTGAGTGGTGGCTATCTGAGGATAAACCACCACAACACAATACTTTGGCTCCAAGTTCCCCTAGACCTGAGGCCCAGATGACCCGCTCTGGGTCAACCGGCTGGTCATGCTGAGCTGGAGGGCGGTGGCTGGAGGGTCAATCGGGGAGCTGCTGTATCGGACACATGTCCGACGCAGCAGCTGACTGAGTATAGCACCTGTGTAGCCCTGGCGGGCTCATTCTGGACTTCCGAATGGCCCGTCCCTTTGTTGGACTCGATGGCGGGTGGGGAGCACAGGTGCCGAACTAACAAGAAAATATATATGAATAAAACAAAAACCAATAAACTACTTGCCCCAGATTTAAGTCTGTACAAGAGACGCCGTATTGAGGCAAAAAAGGAGGACGCCACAAAAAGCTGTACTACCTGGCCATCATTTTTGGTGGTCAGATGCACAGAGGAGGGGAAAAGTCTGACAAAGCTGAGCCCTTTCCTTATCTATAAGGGACTCAAGTCAGTAGTATGAGAGCCCAAGAGTGTGTCTAAGCTACACAAGTCGATGGATTTTCTGGTAGAAGTAGATAGCAAGATACACTCTGATGGGCTTTTAAGATGCAGAAGACTCTGTGATCTCCAAGTGGTAGTCATGCCACGCAAGAGTCTAAACACCAACAGAGGTGTAATCAGCTCTAGGGACCTACTGGAATGTTCCGATAAGGAAATAGTGGAGGGCATTAAAGGAGTCACCCATGCCCGGCGCATTACCAGGCGCAGGGATGGTGAGGAGGTCAAAACCGCCACTATTATTCTCACATTCGGAACTAGGACACCGCCAGAGTATGTGAAGGCAGGATACCTACGAGTTCCAGTGAGGCCCTACATACCTAACCCCATGAGGTGCTTCAAGTGCCAGGTTTATGGACACGGCGCGGCAGTCTGCAAGAGGAACACTGTGTGCGCCAAATGTGCTGGAGAGGGTCATGAGGACAAGGGCTGCACAGCCCAGTTCAAATGCTCAAACTGTCACGCTGGCCACACAGCCTACTCCAAGAACTGCTCTGTGTGGAAACAGGAGGTTCTCGTGCAGGAGTACAAGGCAAGAAATGGATGTACCTTCAGCCAGGCGAAATCGGCTGTATTGGCCCTACCCAAAGGCCAATTCGGCTTGACAAAGACCTACACCCAGGCTGTTGCTAAGATAGGAAGATCCATAGCCACACAGACGGACACATTGACCCCACCACCCCCTCCAACTCAGAAGAAAACACCGCCAAAGAACAAAACTCCAAAGAGACAAGAAAGCCCTAATGTCATGCTAAAGAATAGGTTCTCTGTGCTCGCTGATGAGAGCATGGAGACTGAGCAGCATGTCAAAACCAACACTCCGGGAGAACCCGGAGACATCATGTCTGACACAGATTCTCCTCAGAGCACCCAGCCAGACACCCCAACCTCTACCGAATTAGAGGTTGACCAACTCCCTAAGGGAGAGCGGAGAGGATGCCCGAGGTGAGAGAGGAGGAAATAATCTCCGCTCTAACCAGAGGGATCTCCCCTCTCCAGAGAGAAAGACTTCCCCCAGAAAAGGGTTGTTCTCCTCTCCATCCAAACCCAAGAATAAAAATACCAAGGTCACTGGAATAAAGGGAAATCCCTCCGGGGGCCTTCTAAGGCCAAATAGCTCCAAGTAGGTCATTTAGAATAAGCCATGGATTCCAGAATCGTACAATGGAATTGTAGAGGCCTCAAGGCCAATTATGAGGAAATGCAGCTACTGATGGATTCTAATACTTCTGTAGCTGTCTGCTTACAGGAAACATTTCTGAAAGATAGCATCAGTTTCCGAAGCTACAGTGCTTACAGCAAGAATGTTGAGGATGCAGAGAGAGCATCAGGTGGAGTCTATATCCTTGTGAAGGACAGCATCCCCCATGAGAGGGTAGAACTACAGACCACACTACAGGCCATGGCAGCTAGGATAACCCTACACAAGTTTATCACTTGCTGCAGCCTGTATCTATCACCAGGCGCTCCATTAAAACCAACAGACACTATGTGGGGATCCAACAATACTGACACAAGAGGTCGTCTGCTGGAGGATATCTTACTCCAACATGATTTATGCATACTTAATGATGCTTCACCGACCTACTTGCACCCAGGAACTGGATATCTCATATGCATTGACCTCACTGGACTTCTGGACGACTTTAAATGGTCAGTTAGTAACGATCTAAGGGGAAGTGATCACTTCCCAATCATCATTACTAACAATCTCCCCTCATTGGGACGACCTCAGCGGTGGAAACTGAACAAGGCCGATTGGGAACAATTCCAAAAAAGATGCTCCGAGGATATCACAGAAAATATCCTCGATGAACAGAACCCAGCTGATACCTTTGCTACCAAGCTACTTGACATTGCCTGGAAAGTTGTCCCCCTAGTCCAAAACGGCCTAGCAAACTATGGTTTGATACAGCTTGCAAAAGGTGCTATTGGCAATAGGAAAAAACGACTGGCTGCATTTATAAAGAATCCTTCCCAGGAAAACCTAAAACTATTCAGAATAGCTAGAGCAAAGGCTAGACAAACCATACGGTCAGCCAAAAGGAATTCCTGGAGAAGTTTTGTCTGCAGTCTGGATGCCAAAACTTCTGCTAGAGCGGTTTGGAAGGCAGTAAGGCGAATCAAAGGGAAAGAATCAAATGCAATAGGGCATTTGAAAAACCAATGACGAACTGTCACGTCCCCCAGAGAAATAGCTGACTGCATTGCATCCTCAATAGCAGAAAAGTCATCCACTGCACACTACACGCCAGAGTTCCAAAAAGTCAAAACCAGGGAGGAAAGACTCCCTTGATTTCAGGTCAGAGAACAATGAAGACTACAACAAACCGTTCTCGCTTGAGGAACTGAGGGACTCGCTGGACAAGTCACATGACACAGCGCCTGGAGAAGATGAAATCCAGAAGCACCTTCCCGAACCCTCACTGCAGTCCTGCTAGGAATCTATAACTGTGTGTGGCAAACAGGCGCTTTCCCAAACAGCTGTAGGAAAGCCAGTTATACCTATACCTAAACAGGGAAGAGACGGCTCTGACCCAGCTAACTTTCGACCAATAGCACTAACATGCTGCATATGCAAAACCATGGAAATAATGATTAACAGTAGGCTGGTCTGGTACCTGGAGAGGAATAAAGTGATCTCCAACTACCAGTGCGGATTCCGGCAGGGGTGGACAACAACTGACCACCTGGTTAGGTTGGAAGCTTATATTAGAAATGCATTACTCAGAAGAGAACATCTAGAAGTTTTTTTCTTCGATATAGAAAAGGCCTATAATACAACCTGGAAACATGGCATTCTACGTGATCTGGAGCTTATGGGGCTTAAGGGACACCTTCCCCGCTTTGTGGGGGAATTCCTGAAAAACCGAAAATTTCAAGTTCAAGAGGGCAACTCCACTTCTGACACTCTTGACCAGGAAACGAAGATCACCCATCACAAATGGAAGTTCTCAATCAGACACAGCAGAAATAAATACCTATCACTGTTAATATTAATAGCAGGAGATGTAGAGTCAAATCCAGGGCCTAGATCTAAAGATAGATGGAACATCTGCAAAAAAGTATGCACCATGAAACAGAAAGCCATTCAATGTGACACCTGCGATAAATGGTACCATGCATCATGTCTCCATATGAATACACTTGTGTATTATGCCTTAGGCAACAAAGACGCATCATGGCACTGTGTACCGTGTGGGTTACCTCAGTTTACATCAGGACTGTTTGATTCCTTTGATGCAGACACTTCTAACCCATACAATATTCTAAACACCATCCCAAACCAAACTCACCAACCACTAGCCAGATCCACTCCTGTTCAACCTAAATCTACTAAAATTAATACAACAGACTCACTAAACAAACCTAGTAAAGAAGTAATACCAAAATACATTAAAACCTTAGTAATAAATTTTCAAAGCATTAGGAACAAAACAGCAGACTTAGAAATTTTATTAGAATGTGAGAAACCAGACATAATTGCAGGAACAGAAACTTGGCTACATCCTGAAATTTATTATGCAGAAATTTTCAATAGTAATTCTGAAATTTTTAGAAAAGATAGGGCTGATAATCATGGAGGAGTTCTTCTAGCAATAAAAAACACTCTTATAGCAGAAGAAATTACCTTACCTAACTCAAAAAATATAGAATCAACATTTTGTAAAATTAATACCACCTCCACATCCCTAATAATAGGCAGCATTTACAGACCACCAACTTCTAGTTTAGAATACATACAGGAACTATGTAATCAGATTACTACACTTAAAGAGACAAATAAAAATGCAGTTTTTTTGATTATGGGTGATTTCAACCTACCTGATATAAATTGGAAAACACTAACCATAGATAAACACCAAAACCTTAAGGACATAAATGAGCTTTTCATAGAAACTTTACACAACCTAAGTTTAGATCAAATCATTAAAAAGCCAACTAGATTAAACAACACTTTAGATCTCTTCTTAATCAACAGACCTGGATTAGTAGTTGATTATGATATTATCCCTGGTCTATCAGACCATGAGATCATAAAAATACACAGTCAGATAAAAGCAGTAGCCAATTCAAAACCCAAAAGCAAAATCCTTCTCTGGAATAAATGTAGCCTAACACAACTACACCAAGCTGCATTAAACTTTCAACAAACATTCTTATTAGAAAAAGACATTAACCAACCAGTCGATGACCTCTGGAATTTCATTAAAAACCATCTTAAAAGCATTATAGAAAATCATATACCAACTAAATTTACATCAAACAAAATAAATAAATGCTGGTTTAATAATAGACTAAAGAAGTTTTGTAAACAGAATGAAAACCTATATAGAAAATTTAAAGAAACTAAGGCAGAAAGAGTTTACAAAAAGTATATAAAAATTAAACACTTAACACAAAAAGTAAGCAGACAGCTGCAGAGTGAATACACAAACAATGTAATATCTAAAGATAAAAACAAAAACCTATGGTCATACATTAAGTCTAAGAAAATGGAAACAACAGGCATAGCGCCATTAAAAGATGAACATAACATAATACATAATGATAATGAAACTAAAGCAAACATCCTAAACAAATACTTTGCATCAGCATTCTCAGCCCCAGGAGACAAAGGCATATTACTGAATTTGAACCAAGTAGACAACATAGAAGATATAGTAGTACAAGAAAATGGAATTCAAAAACTATTAGCGAACACCAAACGAAATAAAGCGTCTTGACCTGATGGTATTCCAGCTACATTACTCAAAGAACTAAGCAATGAGCTAGCCCCAGTGTTCAAAATACTCTTTCAGGCTTCTCTTAACCAGGGCAGAGTACCAAAGGACTGGAAAGAAGCTAATGTCACCCCCCTATTTAAAAAAGGAGAAAAATCTGACCCAGGAAACTACAGACCAGTATCACTTACCAGCATCACATGTAAAATCCTAGAACACATAATATGTAGCAACATCATAAACCACTTAGACAAACAAAATGTCCTCACACCATACCAACATGGCTTTAGGAAATATAGATCATGTGAAACACAACTAATATGACTAATTGATGATTTTTCTAAAGGTTTAGATAATAGTGAACAAATAGATGCTATCTTACTAGATTTTTCCAAGGCTTTTGACAAAGTTCACCACCATAGTTTGCTTAAAAAAATATAATATTTTGACATTAATGGTCCACTGCATCAGTGGATTAAAGATTTTCTGATAGAGAGAGAACAAACTGTAATAATAAATGGATCTAAATCAACACCGATAACAGTAAACTCAGGTGTACCTCAAGGAACAGTCTTGGGTCCACTACTATTTTCAATTTACATAAATGATTTACCAAATTGCATTACTTCAGGAACAAAAGTCAGATTATTTGCAGACGATTGCATAATATATAGAACAATAAAAACAACACAAGACACAGATATTTTACAAAGAGAAATAGATGAATTACAGAAATGGGAATCAAATTGGAGCATGCCTTTCCACCCAGAAAAATGTCAGTTGTTAAGAGTAACAAAAAAACTAAAACAAATTAATTCCACTTATCTTACTCATGGCAAACCAGTAACAAAGACTAAAAACGCAAAATACCTAGGTATTATAATAAATGAAAAACTGGCCATACGGACTGGGGAGCTGACAAAGATACCTTGCTGCTGCTATATCGGAGTCTAATTCTATCCAAGCTAGACTACGGATCCATAATATATGGTGCAGCAAGGAAGTCTTATCTAAAAATACTGGAACCAATACAAAATGCTGCCATGCGTCTCTGTCTCGGCGCGTTTTGTACATCACCTATCCCAAGTCTCCATGTGGAGGCTGGAGAACTCGCCTTGGATATAAGAATGAAAAAGCTTACTATGCAGTATATAGTCAAGCTAAAATCCAACCCCACGAACCCTGCTTTCGACTCCATATTTAACCCCACAGAGGTAGAATTATACAATCGAAGGCCTAACGTCATACAGCCGTTGGGCCTTCGAATGAGAGAACCCATCCAAAATTTAACCCCACCCATTGACCAAATCTCTAAAAAAAAAACAAAAAAACTTAGAATCCTCCTTGGCTAGAGAATAAACCCAAATTAAATTTATCCCTCCTTAATTTCAAAAAAGAAAATACAGAGCATACTAGTCCACTTTAGGGAACTGCAGGAGAGCTACGTAGATTGTGGCACCATCTACACAGACGGATCCAAAATTGATGGAAAGGTCGCGTGTGCCTGCTCCTTTCGGAACAAAACAATCTCCCGTAGACTCCTCGATGGCTGCTTCATCTTTACGGCTGAATTGCATGCAATATCGCATGCACTTATGGCCGTCAAAGCATCAGAAAGGAGGAAATGTATAATCTGCTCCGACTCCAATTCTGCGTGGTAAGCTTTGGGGCGGATGAAAACGGACATTCCATTGGTACCTAAGAGCCTGAAGCTGTTGGACCAAATAACAGCCGACCATAGGGATGTCACCTTCATCTGGGTCCACTCCCATGTGGCCATTGAGGGAAACGAAGCCGCAGTCAGAGAAGCAAAGAGAGCTCTAAATCATGCGGTGTCAGGAACCCAAATTCCCTGCTCGGAGCTGAGACAAAGTAATGGCAGAACCGATGGGAGGCTGAGACTCACAATAAACTAAGGCAGATTGTGGCGGATGTCAGGTGGCGGCCCACATCTAAGGGTCTGACAAGGCGTGGTAGCACGACCATGTCCAGACTTAGGATTGGCCACACTTACATCACGCACTCTTTTGTGCTGAAGAGAGAGGAGCCCCCACTTTGTGAGTACAGTGACTCTCGCCTCACCGTGGAACATATCCTCATTGATAGCCCCAGATACCAGAATGTCAGGGAGAAATATTTTAGAGCCACTAACTTAAAAACACTATTTGACAATGTCGACCCTGGGAAGGTACTGGGGTTTATCCGGGAAGTAGGGTTGTCTACGAAGATCTGATTTATGAATTTGTGAACATGTACTATTTACATTAGATTTTTACCAAAATATTAAATTTTTACTACCTTTACTATTTTAACTGTGAATAGACCTTGATTTTAATGATATGACTGTATAGAATTTAGCCCTTGTGTAGAGAGAGAGTAGTCCTTAAGGGACTGCAGGCACGACATGGCCTAAATTGTGCCGATGTGCCTAAAATCAAAATGAAATCAAATCAAGTAATCATTTTGTAGGTTCGAGGATGTAATCATTTGGTAGGTTTATAGGATGTGATCATTTGGTAGGTTCTAGGTTGTAATCATTTTGTAGGTTCTATGATGTAATCATTTGGTAGGTTCTAGGATGTGATCATTTGGTAGGTTCTAGGATGTAATCATTTGGTAGGTTTATAGGATGTGATCATTTGGTAGGTTCTAGGATCTAATCATTTTGTAGGTTCTAAGATGTAATCATTTGGTAGGTTCTAGGATGTAATCATTTGGTAGGTTCTAGGATATAATCATTTGGTAGGTTTATAGGATGTAATCATTTGGTAGGTTCTAAATGTAATCATTTTGTAGGTTCTAGGATGTAATCATTTGGTAGGTTCTAGGTTGTAATCATTTGGTAGGTTCTAGGATATAATCATTTGGTAGGTTTATAGGATGTAATCATTGGGTAGGTTCTAAAATGTAAACATTGTGTAGGTTCTAGAATATAATCATTTGGTAGGTTCTAGAATGTAATCATTTGGTAGGTTCTAGGATGTAATCATTTTGTAGGTTCTGGGTTGTAATCATTAGGTAGGTTCTAGAATGTAATCATTTGGTAGGTTCTAGAATGTAATCATTTTGTAGGTTCTAGAATGTAATCATTTTGTAGCTTCTGGGTTGTAATCATTAGGTAGGTTCTAGAATGTAATCATTAGGTAGGTTCTAGAATGTAATCATTTGGTAGGTTCTAGAATGTAATCATTTGGTAGGTTCTAGAATGTAATCATTTGGTAGGTTCTAGGATGTAATCATTTTGTAGGTTCTGGGTTGTAATCATTAGGTAGGTTCTAGAATGTAATCATTTGGTAGGTTCTAGAATGTAATCATTTTGTAGGTTCTAGAATGTAATCATTTTGTAGCTTCTGGGTTGTAATCATTAGGTAGGTTCTAGAATGTAATCATTAGGTAGGTTCTAGAATGTAATCATTTGGTAGGTTCTAGAATGTAATCATTTGGTAAGTTCTAGAATGTAATCATTTTGTAGGTTCTAGGATGTAATCATTTTGTAGGTTCTGGGTTGTAATCATTAGGTAGGTTCTAGAATGTAATCATTTGGTAGGTTCTAGAATGTAATCATTTGGTAGGTTCTAGAATGTAATCATTTGGTAGGTTCTAGAATGTAATCATTTGGTAGGTTCTAGAATGTAATCATTTTGTAGGTTCTAGGATGTAACCGTTTGGCAACAAAAGTGCGTTAGATTTAGACAGACATTTCATCATCAGCTCACTTCGTAAATAGTTTATTTACCTAGAAAAACACACACCTCACAATCTCACTTTCTCTCAACCTAAACACACACACTCCTCTTCAACTCACACTCTGTCTACCTAAACACACACACTCCTCTTCAACTCACACTCTGTCTACCTAAACACACACACTCCTCTTCAACTCACACTCTGTCTACCTAAACACACACACACCTCTTCAACTCACACTCTGTCTACCTAAACACACACACTCCTCTTCAACTCACACTCTGTCTACCTAAACACACACACTCCTCTTCAACTCACACTCTGTCTACCTAAACACACACACACCTCTTCAACTCACATTCTTTCTACCTAAACAAACACATCTCTTCACCTCACATTCTCTATATCTAAACACACACACACACCTCTTCAACTCACATTCTCTCTACCTAAACAAACACATCTCTTCACCTCACATTCTCTCTATCTATACACACACACACACCTCTTCAACTTACTCTGTTTACCAAAACACACACACACACAGACCTCTTTAACTCAAATTCTGTATACCTAAACACACACACCTCTTGAACTCACATTTTCTCTACTTAACACACACATCTTTGAACTCACACTCTGTCTACCTAAACACACAAACACACCTCTTCAACTCACAATCTCTCTACCTAAACACACAAACACCTTTTGAACTAACTCTGTCTACCTAAACACACACACACCTCTTGAACTAACACTCTGTCTACCTAAACACACACACGCCTCTTCAACTAATATTCTGTCTAACTAAAGACATACACACCTCTTCAACTCACATTTTCTCTACCTAAACACAAACACCTCTTTAACTCACATTCTCTCTACCTAATCTCACACACCTCTTCAACTCACATTCTGTCTACCTAAACACACACACACCTCTTCAACTCACATTCTGTCTACCTAAACACACACACACCTCTTCAACTCACATTCTCTCTATCTAAACACACACACCTCTTCAACTTACATTCTGTCTAGCTAAACACACAGGATGGCTGCCTGGTCGTGCGGTTTGTGCGCTGGACTGTCGTTCGGATTTATTGATGGTCGAGGGTTCAAATCCTTCCCGCTCCCATCCCCCGTCGTCTTGCGGGATGTTTGGACTAGGAAGTAAACTATCTTCAACTCTAAACTAAACACACACACACCTCTTCAACTCACACTCTGTCTACCTAAACACACACACACACACCTCTTCAGCTCACACTCTGTCTACCTAAACACACACACACAGACCATTTGAACTCACATTCTGTCTACCTAAACACACACACTACCTTTCAACTCACACTCTGTCTAGCTTAACACACACACACACCTCTTATACTCACACTCTGTCTACCTAAACACACACACCTCTTCAACTCATATTCTGTCTAACTAAATACACACACCCCTTCAACTCACACTCTGTCTACCTAAACACACACACACATCTTCAACTCACATTCTTTCTACCTAAACACACAAACCCTTATTCAACTAATACCCTCTTTCTACCAAAACACACACTCACCTCTTCAACTCACACTCTGTTTACCAAAACACACACACCTCTTAAACTCACACCAATCTAAATAAACACACACACAAATTTCTTCTATTCATACTCTGTCCACCTTTACATACACACACCTTTTAAACTCACATTCTCTACCTAAACACACACACACCGCTTCAAAAAACATTCCCTCTAACTAAACACACACACACACCTCTTTAACTCACATTCTGTTTACCTAAACACACATCTACAATGAATTGCTTGCACTTGAAAGAAGTCATTTACTAATTCCATGTTCTCCCATTGGTTGATGTCATGTGTGGGCTATAATTTATTAGGGGTCAAGGACAATGGACTTCCTTATTGTGGTCAGCTGTAAAGGTCAGATCTGACCCAAGATTTCTGTAGTTAAACTTAATGAAGATAGATGAGCTGCAGTCCGAATAACAATTAGTTTAGTTCACAACATGGCGTGTGTGTGTGTGTGTGTGTCTGTGGAGGAAACTTATTGCCATCGTCCTTGTGACAACGCTTAGAACGAGCTCTGAAACTTTGTTTATACTACCTGACTTAACTTCTGCTTTTTAGTTCTTTTGAAATATTTGATAGGCTCTAGGATATTTTTTATTTGGGGGGCTTCTTTTTGTTTACTTCTTGCATCATGCTCCGCCCCTCCCTCCCCTTTTAAAAACTTTCATTTTAGAATCTGTTACATCAACTTGGCGCCTCATACGCCTTTTTACATATCGCATCCTGCGCATCAATCACTCACATAGGCCTAATATTTTGGTGGGAACCGCTTCCCCCTTTATTAAATTGTTAGAGACGTTTTTGAGACCAGCGTCCAGGTTCCTCCATGAAGTTCTGACTTGAATTGAGGTATTGTAATAACATTAGATAAGATGTTTACAAAAGCCAGTTTGGCGCCAAAGATATGCACAAGAAAACATTTAAATAGTGTTTACAAAGGAAACGCTTTCCTGTACATTTACCAGTTGATGTTGATCGCTGAGAAAAGAATTACTAGCTGTTTGGCTGGTGAGGTAAACTCTAGTTTGACCTTATACTTTTTTCAAAGTAAAAAAAAAATAAATGTAAATTTTGCTAGAAAACTACATTTAGATTTAGATCTACCATCGGTTTTGAAAGGATTATATAGCGTTCTTGAATGGACTGTCGCTTTTTTGGGAATCCCCGAATGTAAGTCTATCATTTCTTTAGTTGTCCAAACAACAGCATAATATTTGGTAACACTTTCAAAACTGAACGTCTTTTCTGTTTGCATTGACAGAGATGGATGGTTGTATTGGTTGATATCTTGCAGTTCACAGCTTCGGATATTCTTGCTGAAAATGTGAAAGTTGCCTTATTACCTGCCTGAGTGGACCACTTCGAGGGTCAATTGTGACCTTGTTTTCTTTGAGGTACTGAAAAAATAAGTCTATTAAATATTTCATAGAGACCTAAGGTATCATATAACACTTGTATGTCCTCAGTAATGAAACCTCAGAAATAGACCATGTTACATAACAGTAAGCTTGGTAACATTACAACAGCGCGGCTGGAGAGTTTTGTTCAGCAGTAAAAAGCTCATAAGTAAATCTCCTTATCCCTGGTACAAAAAAAAAAAAAAAGACCTGTTGAGGAATAAATTACCTTGTATAGTTGTGTCCCTTTTCTAGTTCTAAGTACAACACAGTTACTTCCCTTTCTTCTATTTCCGTGTTAGGTTGCGTTACTCCCACATTTCGTAGTCTTCTTGTCACCTAGTAGTTGATGGTGTGATTCATGTTGACCTGAAGTAGGACACTAAATCTCCACACGTAGGAACGTACTCCGCAACTTATCTCTTTAAAAATAACAACAAATTAAGGAATTTAATCTTCCAATTTTTCTTAAGTTTTGCAAAGTCTGTTACCTAAAAATACTATTATGACAAACGCTTGACAACCTAATAAAGAAATATTTATGAAATGTAGGCCCCACTTGTCCACGGAGATGTAATGTTCTTATCAAATTCTATTTCTAAAAAAAAATTACTGCTCGGCTATACTTAACCGTATATTTTCCATTCTTCATTTACGTAAAAAAAAGCGCTGAAATGAGAGCTTTCTTATCTTCTTATCTTATCTTATCTTATCTTATATAATACAGACGTTACTTCAAAAAAGAAGATGATTACGTCCTACGCGTCATGCATTTAGTCATGCATATTAACCAATGACTTAAATTCTGCCAAGTCACTGTTTTTTCTGGCTAGCTCAGGCAACCCATTCCATGCTCTAATAGCACTAGGGAAGAAGGAGTATTTGTACAAATTTGTCCTAGCATATGGGACGAGGAATGTGCCTTTATTTTTGTGTCTTTCAGAGTATTTTATTAGATTTTGTTTTTGTATTTGAAGATTATGGTTCAGTGTTTTATGTATAATTGCTACTTTACTTTTGAGTCTTCTGTCCTGAAGGCTTTCTAAATTTAGTGATTTTACTAATGGTGTTACTCTAGTCAAATGTGAATATTCGTTTGTTATGAATCTCACTGCTCTATTTTGTGTCTGTTCCAGTTTCTTAATGTTTTCTTGAGTTGAGGGGTCCCAAATGGAGGATGCATATTCTATTATTGGCCTAACCAAGGTTAAATAACATTTTAGTTTTATGTTCTTATTTGATTTATAGAAATTTCCCTAATGCTTTGTTGGATTTTTTTTATAGTTTCATCAATATGTGGATTCCATGACAGTTTTTCTTTTATTATAACACCTAGGTATTTTGAGTTTTTAGTCTGTTACTGGTTTGCCATGAATAAGATAAGTGGAATTAATTTGTTTTAGCTTTTTTTGTTACTCTTAACAACTGACATTTTTCTGGGTGGAAAGACATGCTCCAATTTGATTCCCATTTCTGTAATTTATCTAATTCTCTTTGTAAAATATCTGTGTCTTGTGTTGTTTTTATTGTTCTATATATTATGCAATCGTCTGCAAATAATCTGACTTTTGTTCCTGAACTAATGCAATTTGGTAAATTATTTATGTAAATTAAAAATAGTAGTGGACCCAAGACTGTTCCTTGAGGTACACCTGAGTTTACTGTTATCTGTGTTGATTTAGAGCCATTTTTTATTACAATTTGTTCTCTCCCTATCAGAAAATCTTTAATCCACTGATGCAGTGGACCATTAATGCCGAAATATTTTAATTTTTTAAGCCAACTATGGTGGTGAACTTTGTCAAAAGCCTTGGAAAAATCTAGTAAGATTGCATCTATTTGTTCACTATTATGTAAACCTTTTGAAAAATCATCAATTAGTCCTATTAGTTGTGTTTCACATGATCTATATTTCCTAAAGCCATGTTGGTATGGGGTGAGGACATTATGTTTGTCTAAGTGGTTTATGATGTTGCTACATATTATGTGTTCTAGGATTTTACATGTGATGCTGGTAAGTGATACTGGTCTGTAGTTTCCTGGGTCAGATTTTTCTCCTTTTTTAGCTTCTTTCCAGTCCTTCGGTACTCTGCCCTGGTTAAGAGAAGCCTGAAAGAGTTTTTTAAACACTGGGGCTAGCTCATTGCTTAGTTCTTTGAGTAATCTAGCTGGAATACCATCAGGTCCAGACGCCTTAGTGGTTTGGTGTTGGCTAATAGTTTTTGAATTCCATTTTCTTGTACTACTAAATCTTCTATGTTGTCTACTTGGTACAAATTAAGTAATATGTCTTTGTCTCCTGGGGCTGAGAATGCTGATGCAAAGTATTTGTTTAGGGTGTTTGCTTTAGTTTCATTATCATTATGTATTATGTTATGTTCATCTTTTAATGGCGCTATGCCTGTTGTTTCCATTTTCTTAGACTTAATGTATGACCATAGGTTTTTGTTGTTATGTTTAGATATTACATTGTTTATGTATTCACTCTGCATCTGTCTGCTTACTTTTTGGGTTAAGTGTTTAATTTTTATATACTTTTTGTAAACTCTTTCTGCCTTAGTTTCTTTAAATTTTCTATATAGGTTTTCATTCTGTTTACAAAGCTTCTTTAGTCTATTATTAAACCAGCATTTATTTATTTTGTTTGATGTGAATTTAGTTGGTATATGATTTTCTATAATGCTTTTAAGATAGTTTAAAAGGAAAATGGCAGAACTTTTTTTTTCTTTTTCCTTTTTTGACTATATTTCTGTCCGTCCGTCTGTTCATCCATAACTGTTTAATGTTAAAGTAATATTTAATTTTCATCTGCAATTATTTTAAACCTCCATTCATATCTGCCTCAAACAATTCAAGCTTAAACTAAGAATGGACAAGTGGACAAAATAATTGAGTGATCTGTAAAATCGAATGGTCACTGCAAATAATTGGGCATCTTAGCTTTAACTGTCAAAGCAGTGCAGGCACTTAAACTGTCCAAATCTAATGAAGAATTGTTCTGTCATTATGTTTGATTCACAGTTCTCACTCCTGACCTCTACTTGCACATAGAAATAGTCTCCCGCTTCTTCAACATATAAGCCAACTTTGTGAGCTCAACTAAGAGAATATTCTCTAGTACACCCAAGACAACTTTGTGAGCTCAACTAAGAGAATATTCTCTAGTACACCCAAGACAACTTTGTGAGCTCAACTAAGAGAATATTCTCTAGTACACCCAAGACAACTTTGTGAGCTCAACTAAGAGAATATTCTCTAGTACACCCAAGACAACTTTGTGAGCTCAACTAAGAGAATATTCTCTAGTACACCCAAGACAACTTTGTGAGCTCAACTAAGAGAATATTCTCTAGTACACCCAAGACAACTTTGTGAGCTCAACTAAGAGAATATTCTCTAGTACACCCAAGACAACTTTGTGAGCTCAACTAAGAGAATATTCTCTAGTACACCCAAGACAACTTTGTGAGCTCAACTAAGAGAATATTCTCTAGTACACCCAAGACAACTTTGTGAGCTCAACTAAGAGAATATTCTCTAGTACACCCAAGACAACTTTGTGAGCTCAACTAAGAGAATATTCTCTAGTACACCCAAGACAACTTTGTGAGCTCAACTAAGAGAATATTCTCTAGTACACCCTAGACAACTTTGTGAGCTCAACTAAGAGAATATTCTCTAGTACACCCAAGACAACTTTGTGAGCTCAACTAAGAGAATATTCTCTAGTACACCCAAGACAACTTTTGAAAAGTACACACTTGTGCTCAGCTAGTTGCTGAATATAAACCTAAGTATTAACTTACTAAGAATCTGATATGAAAATCTCTGTCAAGTACTGACTTAAGACTTTACTGAACTCATACTGTGATGTATAGTAACATTTATTCAACGCTAGTGTTTACTTTGCATGTCGCTGAATGTTTCGTTTACATTTAGGACTGCGTTGTCAAGTAAACTATTACATTCCATAACACTTAGGGACTCGATTACAAGCTTGATACATTCAGAGGTAGTGCACAGGGCTGACATTTAAGTTCAATAAAAATAAAAACAAACAAAAAACATAGTATCAGATAAGAAAATAATTGATTTGAAGAAAGATGGCTTGTAGGTTCTAAATTATTTCAAGATATGTCCAGCCCCTGACTGCCGAAACAGCTTTAAAACCGTATATACTGTACATTGGGATAAACATGTAGGCCTATATGTTCCCGTAGACTTCAAGTATGGTGTCACTGTGTACGTCGCGGGTCTACTGCATATGTACACTGTTCTCTCTGCCCTAGGATGTCTGGTGTCACTAAACTAGTTGTACAGTGAAGTGTCAAGTACCAGAGGAGTCAATGACTTTTACACAGGAATAAAGGAGAGGGAAGAGTTACCCCACTCTGTTCACCCCCCCCTCTCCAATTTTGTCAGAACGTTTAGTCGCCGACATAAAAGGCTGAGAGGTCCAGAGTTAGTCCCCTGGCAAGTACTAAAACTAAAGTCATCTGTCATTTTGAAATAATGTCACATTTTGACTCGCTACAAACAATGTGGAAATGTCACATAAAGAGATAGATGTTGAAGTCTAGTGGAGTCCGGGGGTAAACATGGGCAGGGAACGTGGAAGACTAATGACATTTCAAATTTGTATTTAGTTTTATCTAGACATAATTCAAATTGACACAAACTTGGGTTTTATTGCTTTATATTTAGCCGAATATTATTTTTAAAAATTCTCTGATTTTATATTACTATTCTTTGTTTCTAAACTAAAAGTAGGTCAAAGTCATCATTGAATTCAGAGAATGTTTTGTTTAAGTTTGTACAACAGAGGTGAAAGACAGAGCTCTTCGCTGCTTTTAGTTAGTTGTGTGTTCATATTGTGTGTGTGCATTGAGTTAACACATGGAAAGAACACATAAAGAGAAAACATAGAGAGAACACATAAAGAGAACACATAAAGAAAACACATAAAGAGAACACATGAAGAGAACGCATGATCCAGGGGGGGGGACGACTTTTAGTAAAGAAATCACACAATTTGTGTACGAATTTATTAGTTATGTTAATAATATATACCAATAATTTATATTGTATAAACCTGCTGGTGGCACAGATAAGGGTAGTGATGTGTGTGTTGTCAGCCGACGCAAATCGGCCCAGGCCAGCGCTAGACGAGCGGTCAACCGTGACGAGTTACGACGGTCAGCCGAGAAGAGTGTCAACGTGAAGGTTCGAGTAGGATCGGCGTCGTGAACAGAGCTCAGGAGCGTCACGAGGGATGTAGTCATATGACCACCCAGAATGGCCGAGCAACGTTCTGCCCGGTTCTAGAGGGCCAGCAGGGACCCTATATAAAGAGCGAATGTATAGGAGACGAGTCAGTCATAACTTCCCGATCTACAGTTCGTTACAACGGCTCAGTACAAGTCCGATCGAGACAGAGAGACCAGTGCAAGAGTTGATACGGTGGAGAGATATTTGTACCGTCTTGTGTTTTTAGCTGCCAATTGTACAGTGTTGGCTGTTATTTATTGACATTAAACTATTACGTTATTTTGAAGCCCAGAGATGTCAAGTTCTTTAAGTTCGTGGGGTCGTTTGGTGCAATTTGCAGCGAGCCTGGATAGGGAGATTCGTAACACTGGTGTCAGAAGTGGGATCCTTTTTTTCATGGCTCTTATGAAAACGCTCGATCAACTGCTTGTGAATGAACTGAAGCGAGAGCTACGTGATCGAGGGCTGAAGACAAGTGGAAATAAGGAAACATTACAAGCACGCCTTCGGGAGGACCTGGTGGAGGATGAAGCAGATCCGGACACGTATCTTTTTAAAGTCGAACCAGATATAGAGGAGCTCTTGGACACCATGTTAGGCAACATCAATTCCAAGATAGATGCCATGGCCTCGCGAATCCACTTTTTACATCCACTCCCTTACATCCACTTTTTACTTCCACTTCTTTACATCCACTTCTTTACATCCATTTTTTACATCAACTTTCTTACATCGACATTAATACACTTACTTCTTTACATTTACTTTCTCACATCCACTTCCTTACATCCACTTTCTTACATCCACTTTCTCACATCCACTTCCTTACATCCACTTTCTTACATCCACTTCCTTACATCCACTTTCTTACATCCACTTTCTTACATCCATTTCCTTACATCAACTTTCTTACATCAACTTCCTTACATCCACTTTCTCACATCCACTTTCTCACATCCACTTCCTTACATCAACTTTCTTACATCAACTTTCTTACATCAACTTCCTTACATCCACTTTCTCACATCCACTTCCTTACAACCACTTCCTTACATCCAATTTCTTACATACACTTCATTACATCAACTTTCTTACATCCACTTCCTTACATCCACTTTATTACATCCACTTCATTACATCAACTTTCTTACCTCAACTTTCCCTACATCCATTTCCTTACACCACTTCCTTACATCCACTTCCTTACATCCACTTCATTACATCCACTTCCTTACATCCACTTCATTACATCAACTTTCTTACATCAACTTTCCCTACATCCACTTCCTTACATACACTTTCTAATACATTCACTTCTTTAGAATCTCTTCCTTACACCCACGTCCTTATCATTCGATGACCTTGAAGCGATATGAAACCTTGAAGAAATCAAAACACTTACATCTCAGACAAGTTTCACATTACGAATACATTCAAATGAAACGAGTAAGAAGGGCACATTCCTCGTCCCATATGCTAGGACAAATTGGTACAAGTACTCCTTCTTCCCAAGTGCTATAAGACCATTGAATGGGTTGCCTGGGCTAGCCAGGAAAACCAGTGACTTAGGAGAATTTCTGTCATTGGTTAATATGCATGACTAAATGCATGACGCGTATGACGTAATCATCTTCTTTTTTGAAGTAACGTCTGTATTATATAAGATAAGATAACATAAGATAAGAAAACAAGAATAATTCACGTCATTTGCTGCTGTCCTGAACATTGTCTAGAAAGGTTGGGATGCGTAAAATCATCACAATAAAAAAAAAATACATGTAATTTGTTTGTAATTTAATTACATCCTATATCAATCAGAATTCAGTCAATAAACTGTACGCTTGTCACTGTATCAATTAACTGATCCACATTAATTAACTGTATAAGTCAATGGGTTCTAAAGTCAATATTAAAATGTCTCTCAATGTCTTTTAGATATCGCAGTTTTAATTTCATAAGTAGTGCCGGATTTAGAGGTGTGGAGGCCTCTAATTAATTTCACAATAAAAAAACAACAAATTATGTTAATTATTTTGAATATTTATTGTCATCAAATAAAACAATTTAAACAAAGAATGTAGTGAGTTGTTAAATCCAAATACAAGTTAATTAAAAACTAAATGTTCAAATTAACGAATGAAAATTTGTGAGTAAATATCTTTCACTACTAAGAAAAGTCAGCTCTAATGACCAGTCGTGTTCCATCGTCCTTCGGAGCCTCGTCTTTAGTCATTCCATTTTTGAAAACGAGCTCTCCCACTCCTGTCTGTGAATACACATCAATTTCTGTTACTGACGTCAAGTCTGATAACACAAAACCAAGAGGAGCAGGAGATTCATGAAACAAATATCTTTATTCATTGGCCTCCTTCAGTCGTAGAACCACTATGGTTCATCTCAAAGCACACTTCCTTATGTGGCTGTGGAGCCCTACTTTGGACACTCCAGTCCACAGATAGCGCAGGTTAAGGTGGCTTTTGCTTCGGTGGTAGAGTAGCTGGCCGTTTTTTGGATTGTACGTTTTTCTTCCTGAGCTGAGACCCATGTACTTTCACAATCCATAGCTTTCTTGGTCACTGTCTCTCTCCATCTGTTGCGGTCTAGAGCTATGTCTTCCCAATTGTCAGAATCGATGTTCCCTGATTTTAGATCACGTTTTATTACATCTATGTAACGGAGGTGGGGGCGACCAGTTTTTCTTGTGCCAGTCGCGAGTTGTCCGTAGAGAATGTATTCGGGATGCGCTTGTCCTCCATCCGGCGAACATGTCCAAACGGCGTTGTCTGAGGGCTGTAAAGATGCTGGGAATGCCTGATCGCGCAAGGATCTCAGTATTGCACACTTTCTCTTTCCAAGTGATTTTCAAGATCCTAAGGAGACATCGCAAATGGAATGAGTTCAGTTTTCTCTCTTGCTTTGCGTAGGTGGTCCAAGATTCACTACCATACAGCAGTGTACTCATAATGCATACATTGTAGACTTCCATTTTGGTCACCGTAGTTAGCTTCTGGTTTTCCAAAACTCTTGGCCTGATAAGATATTGGAATCACAAAACTAATAAACACACACACACACCCCCATTGTAAAATAATTCGATGAAAGAGTTAACTATAGACTCTCCCCAAAAACTGTCTTACACAAACAAATAGTGACGGACGAATCTTTCTATTTTTTTTAAAGACTTCCTCAAGCTATTTTTAGCTCTCTAGCGATCATCAGATCTTTGAGTATCTAACCTCTATGACATTACCAGTGGAGATGTGTCATTTGTTTACTGCATTAACTTATTGTTTCTGAGTTATTTTCTCATTGTAGTTTGTAAAAAAAAACACGACTTATTCTACTCAGATAAATTGAAACCAAGTGTATCCTTGTCTACGTCAACAAAAGAAGGCGACAAACTAAAACCAAGTTTATCCTTGTCTACGTCAACAAAAGAAGGCGACAAACTAAAACCAAGTGTATCCTTGTCTACGTCAACAAAAGAAGGTGACAAACTAAAACCAAGTGTATCCTTGTCTATGTCAACAAAAGAAGGCGACAAACTAAAACCAAGTGTATCCTTGTCTATGCCAACAAAAGATGGCGACAAACTAAAACCAAGTGTATCCTTGTCTACGTCAACAAAAGAAGGCGACAAACTAAAACCAAGTGTATCCTTGTCTATGCCAACAAAAGATGGCGACAAACTAAAACCAAGTGTATCCTTGTCTACGTCAACAAAAGAAGGTGACAAACTAAAACCAAGTGTATCCTTGTCTACGTCAACAAAAGAAGGCGACAAACTAAAACGAAGGATTCTATTTCAAATGCAAACAGAAACTTGTAATTCTCAAATGGTTGGTTGGCGATTAATACTTTCAGACACATGTATGTAGAGACATGACATCAACACATTAAGTCAGACAGTAAAACTTCCACGTCTACCTAGTCTCTCACCTAATTCCCATCCATCTATCAGGGAAGTCACATTTCTTGTTACAGGGGAATGTCTCATTTCTAGCCAAGATTAAACTGGTTTGTTAAATGATTTGTAAACAACTATCATTCATTTAACATGTTTTTAAAGACATTTTTTTTCTCTGTGAACCAATTTTCTGGTGAACGATTTGTCGGGTGAACTACATGTCGGGAGTCGTATATGATTTTTCTGGGAAGCTTAAAATAAGTCTGAAGTCTTTAAGTGAAAGTCTACTGCTTCCTCCATATTAAACTTATTTTGTACTACAAACAGAAGAGCTTCACCAAATCATTTGTTTCTATAGATCTAAGAAGTGAAATGATCCTAGACCTTTTAAAAAGCAAACCTTATCAACACTTCTTGTATTTTGTTTACATTGAATATACACCAACAAAACAGCTTTTTTTGTATGAAAATCTATAATATAAACATAAAATTCCACTCACTGACACATTCACTGATCAAGGATTCTCTTAAACTGTCCAACTAATTCGGATCCTTTTACCTTCTAGACGCTTACTAAGAACTGGTTTTGAAGAATTCTCAACCTAACGACTGCTATTCGTGAAAAAAACTCCAAGGTCTTTTTTTTTCGAGAGAGAGAAAGCTAGAAAGCAAGAATGACACTTTGTTACACCCTCAAAAGAAACAAGTTAATCTTAATAGCATTGAATAGATAAATCCATTTCTATTTGCCATTTGGATACATTCAAACGAGGTTCCAATAAGCGATGACAATGATGAAAACGTAATTGAGATGTATGTTTATTTACAGAACAAACTACCAAGAGAGAAATGAGGAAAGGGGATGTGGACTCACTTTTTGTTGTTGGCGGGCGGGCTCAAAATATACGTGCATGTGTCGGGGGCACATTATAAAACGGGTCTTTCTAAATCAAGTCAAAAGTTTATGTTGGAGAAATCACGATGCACAGGTTAAAAAATAAAAAAAAAAGAGTGATATAGAGAACGAAAAAGAGAGAGAGAGAGAGAGAGAGAGAGAGAAGAAAAGCAAGAGTGGGCCGTAAAATTTCATTGTAACAGATACACTAATTCAAATGTTAAAAAAATTATAGTAGATTTATTTTGAAAATGTTTATTACAGTTAAAAAAAAAGAAAAGAAAGGGGCTATTCGGCTTGCCATAATAAACAATATAAAGCCAACGAACAAATCAATGGTCGTAACCGGTGTGTACTGCTAGTAAAAATATAAAGTACTAAAAAAAGAAAATCAAAGCTTTGTTTAAAAGGTTTCAAAATTACCCGATCTAGTTTCGTTTAAGCAGCCAAAGGAAATCACAAAATCTGGTTTGGAAGTTATACAAGTATTATGTATTTGTAACAGTCAAATAATTAAAACTGTAACAATTATACGAGGCTAGAGAACTCAGTTCAAGTTCAGACTCGAGCAATTTATTTTCCAAGGCTGTTTAAAAGCTCAGTGGATAAAGCGTCGGCTTTCCATCATGGAGGCTAGAGTTCAAAGTCAGACTCAAGCAACATTTTCTTTAATAACTTTCGAAATATCAGCTCGAAAGCCTTCTCCCAGATACCCCCATCCCTAGAAAGTTATTGGACCAGTCTGCATAAGTTACACTAAAATCGCAGAAATTTATTCGACTTAGTCTAGATGTAGTAAAACTTGAAACTTAATTAAAACTTAATGAAACGACTGTTTCTAAAGTAGCAGTATAATACAAGGCATAAACTTTTGTTTTTTTCTCATTAGGTCGTGAATACAAGAAACGGACTAGTACAAACTAAACGTTTCAATTGAAATTTTTTGTTGTTAAGAACGATAATAGGTCACAACTGAAGCCTAAAAAGGCGGGGGGGGGGGGGGGGGAGATAAATTCTATCGACTAATCAAGTACCTTTTATTTTACAATCAAATACTCAAAACTCTTCATTCAAATACTGAGCTCTGGCTTTTGGCTGTCAGAGTTGAATAAATGGAAAATGCATATATTGAGCTTTTATGTATATCTAGTTCTTTGAATAACTTTCATGTAGATCTAGTTCTTTGAATAACTTTGATGTAGATCTAGTTCTTTGAATAACTTCCATGTAGATCTAGATGTAGTTATAAGCTACATTATATTATCACTCTGGAAAACGAAGGGCAGCCAAGTATTGTGTAAACACTCATAAGAGGGGAGACTACTCAAATAAATATTTGTTTCGCTTGATGTAAG